>JARBWK010000012.1:41672662-41917662 GCA_030556195.1 Anolis apletophallus
TCTGCCTCGTCGTAAGGGTCAGGCCAACCTTCATCCCAAGCCAAGCTTTCTGTGGGAGAAGGAGGCCCAGTGATGGGAAACTCTCCTTCTGTTAACCCTTCTAAATCCTCGTCAGAATCCATCTCCTCTGCTGCAGGCCCAATGCCAATGGGACCCCCGGTCCTGCCTCTTGCCCCCCCGGCACAAACGAGAACTGCTGTGCTACACAAACTGAGGAACTTTCCCACCGAGTGACTACTTAATTCCCCCCTTTGTGGGACCAGCGCCTTTCCAGGCCTCGTTTCCAATCTTTCCTTGTAGCTACAATACTCCCCCTTCGGTCGAATCTCCGCTCAGGAATGGCACCATCTGCGCCGTTATCTTCCTGGGAAACTGGCTCGGCCTCGGCTTCCATGTCCTCCGCCACATCTGGTGAAAACAGCCTTTCCTGGGAACCGAAACCTCCCGGTCTCTCATATTCCGTATCAGGTCCGGAATCAGGAGAACCTTCATCATCAGAGTAAGCCTCCGGCCAGGTGTCTTCCCATTGCAGGCTGTCCATTGGTGATGCGGATCCATCATCCCCTGCATCACCTTCATCTGGATCCAAAGCAAACGGAACCCCTGGGGCCGGAACCTGCCCCCCCCTGCTGAGGTGGGGGCTGATTTGCACCCGACCCCCCCTGGGTCAGATGGGGGCAGAGTTGCTACAGGAAAGCACAAGAAGAGGGGAGGGAGGGATCCAGTTCCTGCCACTCTGTTCACATTAGGGCCTTGTAAAAACCTTCCCCGGCCACCAGCACACTTTCCGCCCTTTGAAGAGAGCAGTACCACCAGCTGGGAGCAGTCCAAGCGGACTTCCCTTTATTAATTCTGCTGTGGGTTGCACAACCAGCGTATGGGTTCCAGCTATGTGTAGGGTCCCAGCTATCATACTTTTGCCTGTCAGTGTTTCATTCTTCCTTTGCTGAAGGTGTGATTTGGGTAAAAGATAGACAACTGAATTTGTAACTGGAGTTATACCCAGATGGGTTATTTGCCTATTGGTATATTCTTGAGATTATTTGTGGTAAATTTGAACTGTGGGCTATGAGAATATGCCAGAGGACTCAGAGGTATCCTCTTGATAATTTTCTAGATTATCCAGTGCAACGCTACAGTAAATTCTGAGGAAAGCACACTACAAAATCACCTGGAGGATCTAGCAAATTCCTAGAGATACCTCCCCTCAAAACGCACACCGGGCACAGGTATGTCAAACAGTTGCTATGGGCTATGCAGTTACAAGATGGGGGTCTTACTGTGTACATGAAAATCATGTTCTAAATCAAATTGAATTAAAACATATTAAATCAATGGGAACTCGGTAAGCCAAACTTCTATGGTTTCAATGAGCCTACTGTAACTAGAAGTAAAAACTGGATTTAAGCCTGAGTTTTCTGAAGCATACAGTACATATATCCTTGATGGATTTTCTGTTTTTCTTTAAGAAAAATGAGAACAGTCTTAGATCACTGCAATCATCAGACCTACGCTGGGAAAAAGTAGGCATGCATATACATCATTTCACTTAGTACAAGATAAAATGAAGTGCAGTTAAAGCTCACACAAGTGCATCAATGAATAAACTTCCCATCCCATGCATAATGAAAATGAACATTTGATCTGAAAATTTGTAGTTATGATACACTGTCAGGCTAATGAAGCATCCTCCTTTGGGAGCCACTCATGGGGTACATTTCCTGATTCTTACAAACATTTTCAACACTAATGAGCCTTAAAGATTTCTCATCAAAGAATTGTTAACTAAACTGCTCCGGATTTTTATCTACTCCAGAAATATATTCATAATAGGGTTATCAACCCAAAGATTTGAAATAATCTGAAGCACATATCTAAATGCAAAGTGAATAATGTAATCACAATAATGTGTTCTGCAAAGAGTGGAATTCAGATTTTTGGAGAATGACAATGTAGAGGACAGAAAGAGAACAAAGTGTAAGGTCCCTTTTTCCAATCCGCATTAATGATTATGGATGGGGGATATATCAAGAAAAAGTATTCTATGAATACATTCAGTATATACAGAGGTATTTTACAAATCTGTTGTTGATTTTGCCTTCAAGGGCCCATTTGATGCCTTCCTGCCATCATCAATCAAATAGATAATGAGATGTGAGGAGAATTTGACTGCAATATCTTTCACATCATCAATCACCTGGATTGATTTATCTGATGGCTGACTAAGAGAGTATCTCTGGGTTGCTGTGAGTTTTCTGGGCTGTATGGCCATGTTCCAGAAGCATTATTTCCTTTTTTTGGGAATATTTCTTTATTGAATTTCTTTTAACATTTTAAGAACAAAAACAAGGGTGGGGTAGGGAAGGGGAAAGTGTGGATGGGAAGAAAGATACAACGAATATACAGTTAACACCCATATTCTGTCCTCCAGTTCGGGCCTCCGCAGACCTCCCTTACTTGAGATAACATTATTAGCTCAGACGGCCCTTCACCTGGTGAAATTTTTTTTCAAATATATTCGCACAGGTTGCCAATCAGCCTTGACCCTTTCACTTCTATCGTATACTTTACTATAAAGTTCATCGGATTCCATTAACTCCCTTAGTTTATTAAACCACTCCTCCATTTGCGGTGTCTCCTCCTTTTTCCATTTTTTTGCTAAAACAAGCCTAGCTGCTGCAGCTATAAAGTAAAACAATTTTACCTTTTCTTTGTCCCACCCTTCTTTGGTAAGATTCAATAAGTAAATTTCCGGTTTGTAATCAAATTTGTCCTGTAGAATTTTTTGAGTGTGCCTATGTATTTCTTTCCAATACCTTTGTACTTTACCACATGACCACCAACAGTGGATATATGTCCCCACGTGAGTTTTACACTTCCAGCAATTGCTGTTAGCCTTGGGATAAAACCTGGCAATTTTCCCTGGGGTCATGTGCCACCTGTAAAACATTTTATACCAGTTTTCTGCTGGTGCTGTGGATCCCAAAAATTTAGTGGTTTCCCTCCAGGCCCTTTCCCAGTCTTGCATCAGGATACTGTGGCCCACATCTTTTGCCCACTCTACCATTACACTTTTAACCGTCTCCACTTCTGTGTCCAGCTCTAACAATTTATTATATATACTTTTTATATATTTTTTTCTTTTGTTTCAGTATCTTATCCCACATATTCTCTTCACTGCTGAAATCTTTTTTGCAGTCGGCCCTGAAGTAATCCCTCAATTGGGCATACTGGAACCAGGATATTTCTACCCCTGCCCTTCTTAGGCTCTCCAAGTCTTTCAGTTCCCAATTTGTGTTAGATTTTTTAATCAATGATTTATATGTATGCCATTTGTCCATGGGTATCTCTCTTTTATGCTGTGCCTCCATAGGTGAGATCCATAATGGAGTCTTCCTATACAGTTGATCTTTATATTTAATCCATACTTTGAGTACAGCAGCTCTAATATGATGGTTGTTGAATGTTCTCTCTATTTTCGATTTGCCGTACCACATGTACGCATGCCATCCCTATTAATGTTGAATCCTTCCAGGTTGAGTAGCCTTGTTTTTTGGAGTAGTGCCCAGTCCTTTGCCCAGCTGAGGGCGGCCGCCTCGTAGTACAATTGAAGGTTTGGGAGTGCTAGTCCTCCTCTTTCCCTTCTATCCGTCAGGATTTGATACTTGATCCTGGGCTTCTTCCCCTCCCAAATAAACTTTGTAATATCCTTTTTCCATATCTTAAAATCAAAAGCCGTCCTCAAAATGGGTAATGTTTGAAATAAGAAGATCATTCTTGGAAGCACATCCATCTTTATTACCGCTATTCTTTTTAGCAGATTGAGATTCAAAAATCTCCAACCCTCTAGTTTTTTCTTGATGTGCTTCCATGTCTGTCCATAATTGTTTTTTAGGAGTTGGTTATTCTTCATCGTTAGCTGTATGCCCAGATATCTCACTTGCTTTACCACTTGTATCCTAGAAATGTCCTGGAGGGTTTCCACCTTTTCTTTTTTTAAATTTTTAGTTAATATTTTAGATTTGGTATAATTGATTTTTAGCCCGGCAACCTTCCCATATATTTGAATCTTATCCAGCCACTTTTGCATCCTCTCCACCGGTTCCTCTATTATGCAGACAACATCGTCTGCATAAGCTTGAATCTTGTACTCTTGATTCTGTAGTCTCAAGCCCTTTAAATTGTCATCCCTTCTTATATCTTCTAACAATACCTCCAGCAGCATGATGAAAAGCAACGGCTTCAACGGACAGCCCTGCCTCGTCCCCCTCTGGATTTTTATTGGGGTGGACCTATTACCATTGACAATATTACACGCCTTTTGTTCTTGGTATATTGCCTGTATCGCATTTGTAAACGCAAAACCCATGTCCTTTTCTGCCATAACTTGAGATAAAAAATTCCAGTTTGCATGATCAAATGTCTTCTCAGCATCTAAAAATAAAAAGCCCACTTCCTTCTGAATCTTTAAATCATAATACTCGATTGCATCGATAATGGTTCTGATGTTGTCCCTCATCATCCTCTGCGGTAAAAATCCCGCCTGGTCGTCTTTTATAGTGTCATTCAAATAAATTTTTAATCGTTTAGCCAAAATCATAGTGAACAATTTATAGTCATTGTTCAGAAGCGATATTGGGCGGTAATTTTTGACATTACATGGGTCTGCTCCAGTCTTATGTATTAGAGTAACGTTCGCTTGTTTCCAGGTTTCCGGTATAGTCCCCTGTTGCATTGCATTATTCATAATTACCTTTAATTGAGGTATAAGTTCCACTTCCAATGCTTTGTAGTATCTAGCAGTCATGCCATCCGGCCCCGGAGCTTTGTTATTTGGGAGACTTTTAATGGCTTCTTTTATTTCATTGTCTTTAATTGGTGCATTCAATAATTCTCTATGTCTTTCGTTGATCTTCTCTAACTTTTGTCTTCCTATATATGCTGCTATATCCTCTTGATCAATCTCTTCCTTTTTATAGAGGTTCTCATAAAATATCTTAAATTCATCTGATATCTCTTGTTCATCGTATATTTCTGTCCCCTCTTTCACTATTTTCGATATATGTTGTTTCTGCCTTCTTTCAATTAATTTTTTAGCTAACACCTTCCCTGGTTTGTTTACATTGGCGTATTGATTCATTTTTAGGTATCTCAAGTTATTGGCTATTTGTTCATCCTGTCCTTTGTTTATAGTTTTTCTTAAATCTTCCAATTGGTGTTTCAGTCTCTTACTTCCCGGCTTTAATTTTAATAATTTTTCTGTCTCTTCTAGTTCTTTCTCTAAAGCAATTTCGCTTTTCATTCCGTCTTTTATTCCTCAATACTCCTTGTTTGATAAAGTGTCCTCTCATGACAGCCTTACTTGCCTCCCAGACTGTCTCTTCCTTCACCTCTCCCGATGAATTTATTTCAAAGTAGTCCCTAAGCATTTCTTTGTAGTGAGCTATGTCTGTCTCTGATTTTAACAAGGCCTCATTTAGTTTCCACATTCTATCTTTTTTTTTCCTATTCATGGTCATCAATATGGAGCAGTGATCCGAGATCAGCCTTGGCAGGATCGATATTTTATCCACCCTTGTTGTTAACGCATTTGAGATCCACATCATGTCTAACCTCGACCAAGAGAGGTGACGGTTCGAGAAATATGTAAAGTCCTTAATTTCCTCATTTCGCATTCTCCAGACATCTTGTAAAGCCAATTCTTGCTTTAAATTTAATAGCCCCTTCGGGAGCTGACCTCTTCCCTTTTCACTGAGTCCTTTTGTCTTGGGCTTAGTCCTGTCCAGTCCACTGTCCAGTACCCCGTTAAAATCTCCCACCAAAATTATATTGTGTAAGTTATATTCCATTAGGAACTTCCTTAGTTCTTTTATAAACTTCGTTTTGGAGCCCGTGGGCGCATATATATTACATAAAATTATTTCTTGCTGCTCAATCTTGATTTTTACTCCCAAGATCATGCCCTCTTGATCCTTAAATGCCAACGCTGACTCAATGCCATCTTTTACATAAGTGACTACTCCTCTCTTCTTTTGTGAGGCAGCAGAGTAGTACATTTTTCCCAGCGCCTTTTGATTTAAATAGCTGACATGCTTTTGTGCAATATGCGTCTCCTGCAGCGCAATCAAATCAAAACCTTTTTTAAACAAATATTTATTAATTCTCTGCCTTTTCCCGGGTGAGTTCATCCCGTTTACATTATTAGAATACACCGACACTGCCATCTTCATTTTGGTTAGTCAGCATCTCCTCCCCTTTATTAAGTCCACTGTCCAAGAGCTCCACACTGTCTTCAGAGGAATTAGGCCTTTGTCTTTTTTTGTCCTGTTTTTTTGATTCCGGGTTCTCCTTAGGCTCTTTGTAAAATTGTCTTCTTTCAGTGTCCACCTTTTCTCTTCCATCTTCTTTCTTCCCTTCTTCTGTATGTTTTTTGTACATTTTATAAAATTCCTTGGCCTTCTCCTCCGAAGTTATCCAGTGTTTTTCTTCTTTAAATATCAGAGAGATCCCTTCTAACTTTTCCCATCTAAACTTAGTTTGATGTTTCTTAAGTTCATCGGTTAAAAAATAATACTTTTTCCTTTTGTTTAACGACGCTGGGGAGAATTCCTTCAGAATAATAACTGCTTTTCCTTTGTATGTAATAGGGGTCTTGTTTTTATTTCTCAGTATGTCATCTCTCACCACTTTCCTCCCGAAGGACACTAACACATCCCTCGCCACCTTATTTTTCCTTGCAAAGTTCGTGTTGATTCTCTGTACACGATCAATATTTTGATCCATCTGATCTAAGGAGATGCTTAGAATCTCAGCCGTCATTGCGACTATGATTTCTCTAATGTTTTGATTATCATGTTCCTCAATGTTCCGGAATCGTAGTTGATATTCTGTTTCTCTCATAGGTAGGAGCTCTTGTTGTTTTTCCATTTTCTCATTCATTTCTTCCAATTTCATTACTTTTTCGTCCATCCTTTTCTGCAATTTTTTTGAGGTTACATTTTCTTTTTTTAGTTCCTTCACCTCCAATTGCATACCTGACATCTCTTTCCTGATTTCTGCTATTTCCTCCTTGAGCTCCTCCTTTAGTTCTTTTTTCATTTTTCCCAATTCCGTTTTGAACATTTTTTCTACCTTAACTTGTAGATTCTCGCTATTGGTCTGTATCTGGTCCTGTATCTGCTCTTTCATTTTTTGCATCTCTTCCAAGATCTCCTTCATCGGATTCTCCCCTGATAATGAGTGTCTCCTTCCAGTTGGAAGTAGTGGTCCTTTATTGGTTTTGAGGTTGCTGGTAAACTTATCCATCTGTGCCCGTTCTTCTTTATCCCCTCTAGCCCCCTTTTTTAAATAATATATATAGGACTGCCAGATATACCCGATAGGCACGCTTGGCTTGGATTTAAGTATCCTCTTTCTTTACTTCCCTTGCGTTGTTAAAGATGCAATACCCACTGTCCTCTCAATGGCACTCAAGCTCCCCTATAGTCTCTTTGCCCCAGGGGTATCCCCTTAGCCTCTGCAACTACCTATCCTGGGTTGAGGTTTGAGGAGTGCTGTTCGTTCTCTCCCCGCTGCCTTCCCCTCCACTGTGGACAGGTCTTTCGATTGTCTTCGCTCCCTTCTCTGCTATTCCTCCCTCCGCTCACGTCCTTGCACTGCGATCCCCCTTTGCGCTCACCCTCGTCGTCCTGCTTCTGCCTCTTCCTTGTTGCGCCGTCTTCCTCTCCTCGCCTTGCTCTGATCCCGCTTGCTATAGCCTTGGCCTTGTTGGTCTCGTTAAGCGACGAGAGGTCGGGCGCTTGTAATCATTATTATTGAGTATTCTTCTTATAGCTGGCTGGGGCACTGGGATTCCTGTCTTGCTTCCTCTTCACGTCTTCTTTCCGTGCCTTACACTTTACGTTCCCTTGACATCACCTCTGACCTCCCGTCGCGCGCTGCTCAGTCACGTCCCACGTCTCTCCACTTCTTACGTCTTACGTTTCTGCACGTCTGGCACGTCGGGCGCGTCGCCGCCTGGGTTGCATTCGGTGAGTTTGCTTTCTTAAAGGGGCCGCTTTGCTTTTATCCTTAAAGGAGCCGAGTGGGTCTTGTAAGATACCCACCACTGTGGGGGGCTTCCCGCTCCCCTCTTTTCTCCAGTCAGGTCAGTACGCCTCCAGTCTTTCGCTCGTCCTCTCACCTCTTGCCCTTTTCTCTCCGTTGACTCTTTCTCCAGGTCTCTCCGCTTATTATTGGTTCCGGTCTTAGTTTGCAAGTTAGCTGGATACAAGCTCTTATGTTTCTGTCCCGATTGAGCACCGTCACCGCTTAACTAAGCCCCGCTTTTGCTTCCACAATATTCAAGGTTCCTGGGCTCCTGGCGGTTTTCACCTAGAGTTCCTTCAGTCTGTCTCCACCGGCAACTTTCTCGGTCTCGTTCCCGTTCCTTTGTTTCTCTCCCTCTCGTGTTGTTTCTTTCATGTGAATTAAAATGAAGGCGGTCGGCTTCCAAAGCGCTTAGCACTTCGCACCCCTATCTGTTGGTGCTCATGGAAGGGCACGTACACGTTGCCCCGGGTCTGTTGGGACCCCCCCGACAATGTCTGGTCCTGCGGAGATAGCCTGCCAGGCTAGCCTCGTCCCGCTAGCCACCTGGGTAGAATCTGTTTTCTACCAACTAGAATAGGGGTTCAGATATCCGAGTGCTACTGGAGCCTCAGAAATCTGCTGCAGCCGCCATCTTGCCTTCACCCGGAAGCATTATTTCCTGGAGCATGGCTGTACAGCCCGAAAAACTCACAGCAACCCAATGATTCTGGCCATGAAAGCCTTTGACAACACAAAAAATATCTCCTCCCTCTCTCACTACTCTATTTAAATGAGGCTATGGGCTTCCTTGGAAGAGATTGCTCATCTCAGGTAGAAGTTTGGCATTCTTCTGTCCAGCATATACAATAGCTGTGCTCCACTGTTAGAACCTAAAAGTAGATAATCACATAATGAAAAGCAATGTTTAATACAGAGAGCGAGGACAACTTAGGCTGCTTCTACACAGCCATGTAATCTGGATCAGAATGTGGATTATAGAGGTCCAGTTTGCTTCCAAATGCCTACTTTGGCACCCCATGAAACTGGCTGGAAGCTGCAATAGAGCTCACATCGATCCACTCGCTGCAGATCAATCCAAACTCGGGATTATTTTTTTCTCCTCACCATGGAAACTCACTCTTTTAGCACCAAAAGAAAACAGTGTAAGCATCTGCTGGCTAATTTTTGCCATGAAACCCTTATGAAACCATGAAACCAGGCTAGGCGACTGGCTCCCTATCTGACCAGGAAGGATCTGGCCATGGTGATCCAGGCTAAGGTCACCTCAAGAATTGACTACTGCAATGCCCTCTACATTGGCCTACCTATGTTTGCGATCCGGAGGCTCAAGCTGGTGCAAAATGCAGCTGCTAGGCTTCTCACTGGTCCGCCGGCGAGAGCTCATATAACATCAATATTGCAGCAGCTGCACTGGCTACCAGAGGAGCAAAGTGTTGATTATCACCTTCGAGGCCTTATATGGTCAGGGGCCATCGTACCTGAGTGACCGTCTCACCCCATATCAACCCCAGAGGTCACTGTGCTCCATTGATCAAAATCTTTTGATGACTCCTAGCTGCCGCTCATATCGGCTGACTTCGACAAAATGGCGAACCTTTACGATCATAGCTCCAACTCTTTGGAACACTCTGCCAGAAGATGTGCGAGCTTTGAGAGAATTAACAAAGTTCCGCAAAGTGTGCAAAACGTTTTTATTCCAAAAGGCTTTCGGAGTCTGATTTGGTTAACCAACTGTAAATAGTTTTATAGTTTTTAGCTAAGAGTTTAGAAAATTTTTGGTTGTTTTAAAGTGTGTTTTTATACTCTCTGTAAGCTGTCCTGAGCCTCAGGGAAAGACGACATACAAAACTGAATAAATAAATAAAATAAAATAAATAAATGAGAGGGTCATCAGAATCCAAATTTGACTTCAAGATCCATACCAACACTATTGTTATGTTCTATTTCCTTCAGCATCCAATTTAACAGGGATTCCTTATTTTCAGCGTGGCATTTTAGGGAAGCTGGAAGGATTGCCATTAAGGAAGCAAACCCAGGCCCGGATTACCCATAAGGCCACCCTAGACCATGGCCTAGGGGCGCAAGCCAGGGGGGGGGGCGCAAATCACACGGACCCAAAACACCGCGACACAACTCTCTCTCGGGGGAGGGCGGGGGAAGAGTGCTGTGAAGGGGTGGGGGAAGAGGGAATGGCGCCCCCTTGCCATCACCCCGCCCCCTTGTCAAGGAAGGAGGGCGCAAGGCACGCCACGAAGATGAGGAGGCAGAGGGAAGCCCCGCCTCCAGGGCCGATGCCAGCACTGGGGGTGGGGCTTCCCGCCGCCTCCTCCTCCTTGTACCCTCCTTCCTTGACTCAAGAAAGGAGGGCGCGTCGCGAAGAGGAGGCAGAGGGAAGACCCACCCCTGGGAACCGATGCCGGCACCGGGGGTGGGGCTTTCCTTTCTTCCTCCTCTCCTCCTCGCACGCGCACCCTCCTTTCTTGAGTCAAGAAAAGGAGGGTGCGTTGTGAAGATGAGGAGGCAGAGGGAAGCCCCGCCCCCGGGGCTGATGCCGGTACTGGGGACGGGGCTTCCCTTCCTTCCTACTCCTCGCACGTGCCCTCCTTTCTTGAGTCAAGAAAAGGAGGGCGCGTTGCAAAGAGGAGGAGAGAAGCCCCGCCCCTGGGGCCGATGCTGGCACCGGGGGTGGGGCTTCCCTTCCTTCCTCCTCCTCCTCGCGCCCTCCTTCCTTGATTCAGGAAAGGAGGGTGCACAGCACCGCGAGGAGGAGGTGGGGGGTGCGGTAGAGGTTGGTTTGGGGGCATAATTTCATAATGTGGCCTAGGGTGCCAAAAGAGGTTAATCCGGGCCTGAGCAAACCACTGGTGGTTATCAAATAAGTTCAAGATTGTTAAGTGTCAAGGGAAGTCTTGTGAACTAGTGATGAGTCTGAGAAGAACAGCAAGGAAAGGGGAAGGCTGGAGTACCAAAAGTCTCCCAGATGTTTGAAAGCTATTTTGAGGTAAAATAATGATTATGGGAATTCTGTGGCTGTTCACTATTTTATCCAAGCATTAACCAGCCTCCTTTCTTGTAGTTCCATGACTTTAAACTAGACTTGGACATTACAAACAGTGGTTGCTTTCAAATGTGGGTAATCCTTGTTATTTTGGGTCTGTCTGGTATCGATTCAACTTAAATCCTCTGTGAGAAACCTTGAAGACCAGGAATCAAATCATCATTTTATGCTATAATTATGTTATCATAATAGAGGTCATAATACAGATAATATTAACTTAAATTCTGTTAAGCACAGCTTTTGCAAGCTGTAATGACATTAAACTTGCCATAAAACAACCAGAGATTAAGCATTAGTCTTTTGTCCTCCACCTAGGAGTTTTTTTTAAAGCTGCTGCTATAATTAAATGAGTTAATCTGAAGTATTTGACTAAACATCCAGTTTAATCTGGCCCTATAATTATTGTAAGCGATTTTAATTAGTACCGTCTGCAATTCAATTTACAAACAAATTACTTCTGAAAATACACACAAGTTAGATAAGTAGATTTTTGTCCAATTAAAAAGTTCCAACTTTATTTTTTTTTCTTAAGTATAGTTGCATGACTTTTCCACGAATTAGAGGAATATTATGAATAGAAAACCCTGAAAAAATACCAGACTTGCTTTACAGTTTACAGGCACTTTCTCCTAAATAGAAATTACTCTAGAAAACAATTATTATTATTATTATTTATTGGGGCTTCTTCGCCGCCGACTCCCGGGGGCTCGCGGCGGCTCACAGAGCCAATGGCATAGCGCCAGTGGTTAAAACATAAAAACAATTAAAAACAATTTAAAACAACAGAATACAATATAACAATTGAGCAGCAGCAGATATCGCAACCCAGAGCGTCTAGACTAGGCCTACTCGCCGAAGGCCTGCCTGAACAAATGAGTTTTGCAGGCCCGTCTGAATGGCAGCAGATCTCTCCGGGCTCTAGCTTCGGCCGGGAGGGCGTTCCATAGTGTGGGAGCTATAACAGAGAACGCCCTCCGGCGGGTCGATGTTAAATGTGCCGACTTTGCAGATGGTACTACCAACAGGTTGGCCTCTTCGGACCGAAGTGATCTCGCTGGGCAATATGGGGTGAGACGGTCCCTCAGATATGCTGGCCCCAGGCCGTGTTTGGCCTTGAAGGTAAGAACCAGCACTTTGAAGGCGACCCGGTGCTCAATAGGCAGCCAGTGCAGATCGTGCAAAATTGGTGTTATACGGCATCCTGCTGGTGCCCCAGACAGGAGCCGGGCGGCAGCGTTCTGCACCAGCTTGAGCTTCGGATCGGCGACATAGGCAGGCCAACGTAAAGCGCGTTACAGTAATCTAGCCTTGAGATGACCGTGGCTTGGATCACCGTGGCTAGGTCGTTCCGGGAGAGGTAGGGGGCCAGCCTCCTTGCCTGGCGGAGGTGGAAAAAAGCAGCCTTGCTGGCCATGGAGATCTGGGCCTCCATGGTCAGCTGGGAGTCCAGTTGGACACCCAGGCTCTTCACAGACGGCGCTGGATGCAGCGCCGCACCGTCCAGGGTCGGAAGCCGGGCACCCACCTCGCCCGGGCCGCCCAGCCACAAGATCTCCGTTTTCGCCGGGTTCACCATCAACCTACTGGCTCGCAGCCATCCAGTAACGGCTTCGAGGCAGTGTTGGAAATTATCGGGGACGGATCCCGGCCTGCCCTCCATCCTCAGAATGAGCTGGGTGTCATCAGCGTACTGATGGCAGACCAGCCCATAACTCCGCACCAGCTGTGCAAGCGGCTGCATGTAGATGTTAAATAATAGAGGGGAGAGAATGGCCCCCTGAGGGACTCCACACACTAATGGGGAGCCCTCGGAGACCTCCCCGCCCCTCCTCACACGCTGAGACCGCTGGCGGAGGAAGGAGGACAGCCATTTAAGGACAGTCCCCCTCACTCCGGCCATGGCCAGGCGGTGGATCAAAAGATTGTGGTCGACCGTGTCAAACGCTGCCGTGAGGTCCAATAACACGAGCAGCGCAGACCCGCCTTGGTTGAGCTGGCAGCGGAGTTGGTCTGTGATGGAGACCAGGACCGTCTCCGTCCCATGCCCCGAACTGAAGCCGGACTGGAAGGGGTCTAGCCATGTTGTATCATCTAAGACGGACTGCAGCTGCAGTTTAAATAATGGGGTAGTTTAAATAAAAACAAATGATCAAAGAAGTTCAAGGATCCAAATTTTTTATTTCCTTCCTTGTGTAGCCCATGGTTAGCTCAAACCTTAGGTAGGCCACAGTTGGAGCACTTCCTTTTATTTCCCAGCCATCTCAAACACATTTTTCAGGTGCACAGGAATTGTACTGAGAAAGGAAATATTGTCAATGTGCAAATTCTGCTAGACTCTCTTGTTCTACCAGAAGTTCATTTTGGATCATGTTTTCTGCTTATCAGAATATTCAAATGTGTTGAATCCAGGTTTGTGGATCTTTGGACCATGTGAAACTCTTTGGGAATAATCACAACTTAGTCAAACAAATGGTAGCTATATCGCTTCTGTGTGAGGCAAACAGTTTCTATGGTTCAATTATCTGGATTTTGATATAGGAGTGGATATCAAATACAATCTGCATCATATATATTTCAGCTTCATGGAATTTCATTTCTTTAGTGCCTCTCTCCAGAATCATAGAAGTCCACCCACACAGAGCAATCTGAAAGCATGAGACTTAATTGTTAGCCCGATGTGTGTAGTGGTGAAGAAACAATATGAGGGAACAGATAGTTGCCTCTAGCTGATGCGAATTCAAGAGGGCATGGGTAATGTTTGCATGATCAAAACACTACTGTTCTAATTAAAGCTCAGTCAAATAGATTTTTAAAAGCTATATAAGGTGGATTCAAGTTTAGATAATAGGTAAGAAGTAGTGCAACATTTTAAAAGCTTAATTATCATTATCTTAATATTACATGATAATTCCTGTAATTATTTCCTTTAAAGGAAATAATTAGGAATTAGACTGAAAGCATATTTTCTGACACAGCCACCAATCCATTCATTACTTCATTATGTTAAAATTGTGTTTAATCACATTACTTATAAATATTATGTGTATTAGTACAAATGATTGATGAAATCACGGTATTAAAGGATATATCACTCGGAGTGATATCTGTTTTGTGTTTAATACTTTAAATATACCTTTAAATGTGTAACTGGAGATATTTATTACTCACCATTCACTGAGGGTACATCATGTAATTATAAAAGTGAGTAAATGTTAGTTACTCCCACAAAAAGGAGGGCAATTGCCATTAGATTGTACTCAGAAGATACCATTTTACCTATGTATTGGGAAAGTAAACTGTTACAATTATTTGTAGCTAGGTACTTTCTGACTACATCTTTGTGTTAAGAGAACAGTAGGAGGAGGAGTAAGGGACACCAAAACATGCATAACTGAGAGCTATGAGCTAAGGGATGTACACTAGATGCCTGTATCTGAGGATGGATGTGAAAGAGGGATCTAGGTCACTTCGCCCAATATCCGCCTCTGGGGCAGAGACAACGGCAGAAGGAACCTGAACCTGCTCCTCTGGGATTCTTATTTTTTTTATATAAGAGTTAAGGCATAGTACTCACATTGACCCATGGATAATTCAACCCAAGTTTTTCATTGATCAGTTTGATTAAAATTTCTAGACTTATACATGGATATATAGAGTAATACATAGCTTAGCATTCATTTATCAATGCATTTCAGTATTCCAACAACTTCATCAGATGGGCCACTGAAAACACCATGCATCGTGGTGAGTCTGGGGACGTGGGGAACCTGTTACCCCATGGCCTGCATTGACCAGCTTACCCATCACCTCACCCCATGGGGGGAAGCATTGACCTCTCAACTTCCCTTGTTGATCTCAGTTGGACATGGGAAGCCTCCCATGTTGCGGCCATGGCGGCATGCACTAGTTCGCCTACCCTTTTACCATGGAGCCCCTCTGGAAGTAGCTGTGCATTGTAGAATGGGCTCCATGGCATAAAGGAAGGTGAACTGGTACATGCCACTGATTTCCCCCCCCATCTGATGAGGTTGCAAGCTTAACATTAAATGTACATTGCATGACTAATACAAATGGTCTAAAACCTGAGGCTCTGATAAGTATCAAATTATAGTGTGCAGACAAGGGGGGAAAAAAAAAGCAAGGATGACATTATAGATAGCAAAGGAATTCCCATGCTCTTGACTGCATAAAATCTTGTGATATTTAACATCCTCCAAATGACACACAATTTGTTCCCTCTGGAGTAGTACATGGTTGCTCTGCATAGGCAGTCCAGTCCCGCTATGTTAGGCACAAGCATTCCACTGATAGAAAGAAATAAGCTGTCTTGCATTGATTAAATTTTGTCTAGTTGCAGACATTAATTAGTAACAAAACTTGTTTCAAGGTAAGTGAAGAGTCTGCTCTCCCAGCTGCTACACTCAAGAGTGTGCTGATGGTGCGAAAATGCTTTCAAATAGATGATGATACATAATATAGGAGTTCCGTTTGTTTCATTTTAATGCAAATGCTACTTTTCCAAGCAAGTGATTTACTGAAAGGAGGGATGTTAACAATCCAATTGTTCAGAAATAATTGCAATAAGGTGAGTTTAATTAATAGAAGGACTCTTTATTTGAGGAAATGAGTAAGATCATGTGGGCTCTCTTACCAGAGTATACTATTTTGCCCTAGCTTTTTTGCAGTCTGAAGTTTCTTCACACTGTAATTTCTATTATAGTTTATTTTCCTTTGACCCTCATCTGAAAAGATCTGACAATTTGTTTTCTTATGTTCCCATAGAAGGAGGTTCACTTAACAAGAGTGTTTCCTGAAGAATTCTAAATATGTCAGTTTCAGTAACTTGCTGTGCGTTTTTAATACACACATATACACACAGAGATATGAATGATGGAAAATAGCTCCCCAAAGCTATAGGCATTTATGTTGACTTCTTTTCTTTTGCTCTACTGTTGGTCTTTTTTCTTTTTCTTTGCAAACAAAGAGCGCTGACAGTTACTCAAAAGAAAAAAAATCCCACTTGATGTGAACATGCATTTTCTGGCTCTAGGTATTTTGTTTTTGCAGGAAACCTTTGCTCTTATACCCAGAAACTGGACAGAGGTGGGGAATTGTAATATGCTGCAATACAGTAGAATTCTCATCTGGGTCAGAAAATGTTGCTATGTGCCATCAAGTCTTTCCTGAATAGAATTTACCACTTGGTCTTGGCAAATAAGTTCATATTGAAAGAGGAGTTAAATGGGAGAAAATTATGCTTACTTATTTAGTTAGTACAAAATATGTGAATTTAACACATACTACATTTTACTCTCATTGTAGAAGAGTCTCAGAACTACCTTAATAAAATCAATAAAATTAAATCAGTTACTGCTCAGAGATTTAAAATTCAAAACAAATTGTATAAGGAAAAATGAATAAGAAGGGAAGTGTGTAAACAATTCAGGCCAGGGATTTTAAAAATTCATAAGGATAACAAGAGTTAATCGACATGATAGCAATGTAATAGGAAACATGATCTGGGCATCCTAAAACATCTGATAGGTTACGATAATCAATTATTCAGCTAGATAGACTTTGGTTTGAGTCAGCAGGAATTTCACATTCACATGAAATGAGAAATAAGGGGCATAATGAGATTTCCCTTTAAAGAGTTGGTGAAAGGCATTGCTTCCAAGCTTTCCCTCTTCTGAAGTCAAAGTGATGGCTTGCAGAAGTGAGAAACCTGCTAGAACTAGTCCCACAGAGGATCTGATGGAATGGCAGGTGACATACGCACTCAAGAGTGATAGAAAGCTACCGTAGCATAGTTGTTTTGGTGTTGGATTGTACTTGAGGAACAGGATTTGAAACCTACTGGTCACAATCTTTCAACCCCTAAGGAGAGAAATTGCAACCTCCCTCTGAACAAATCTTTCCCCATGGTAAGTTCATATTAGAGTTTTCCTATATTGAGAAGGACTTGAAGGCACACAGCAACACAAAGGCTTTGGGGAAGAAAGAAGGTTGCCGTGATGAAGTTTTTGGAAGGTTGTTTTCGTTGATAGAAAAAAAGTGGCAAAAAATAGCTGGTTAGCTCTGGGGCAAGCCCATAGATATACTGCAGAACATATTTACTATAAGCAAATATAGTATTAATATTAGGAATGTGCATGGGTCCATTTTTTTAAAAGAGTGTATTTGGTAGGCATGGTTTAGAACCCAAAAATAGCAAATCGAAAATCTAATGGGGGGGATTTTTTTTGATTAGTAATAGAAAGACTTACAAAAAATTTTCCAAAAATTTCTAAAATGTAACTTAATTACTAACGAAATTCGTTAGTAGTTCGTATGCCAGCACATGCACATTCCAGATGGTTTTGGCCTACAACTCCCAGAAATCCTAACAGCTGGTAAATTGGCTTGGATTTCTGGGAGTTGTAGGCAAAAACTTGAATAAATCACACTGAATTCTAGATGGGACTCTCCAAATAGGAAGGAGGGAGGGACGGAGGGAGGGAGGGGGGGTATTCTATTCTTGGAAGCAACAAAAGAAAAGGAGGAGGAGCCCCCCCTCGCTCCTCGCTGCCTCTCTCTCACCCCGATCCCGAGGGAGCGAGGGCCCAAGTTTGCCCAGGCTGGTCATATACCTACATTCCATGCACATGCAACAATACAGCAGTAATAACAATGGGTATAAGAAGAGGTAAAATTCAAACCGAAGTATTCTGACTGGTCCCTCCTCATGCGGTGCAAATGGGCTCTTCTCTGTGAGCCCGGAAAAAGCCAGCGTTTTCTGCTTGGGTGCACACACATACATATTCTTTGGGGGATTTGCTGCAGAATCTTCTCTATGAGCCCGGATTCTGCAGCAAATCCCCCAAGAATATGTATGTGTGTGCATCCAAGCAGAAAATGCTGGCTTTTCCCGGGCTCATAGAGAAGAGCCCGTTTGCACCGCATGAGGCAGGGACCAGTCAGAATACTTCGGTTTGAATTTTACCTCTTGTTATTGTTATTACTGCTGTATTACTGCATGTGCATGGAATGTAGGTATGACCAGTTGGATTACTTATAATATTAGGCACTTACAGTAGCATTCATTCTATTATACATTAGGTTGGTTTCTCACCCCAATACTCTTTGATGCTTTAGATCCTGGCAGGGCAGGAGAGGCAGGGAAGCCTGGAAAAAATGTAAACAGAGAGGATTACTCAGAAGTAAATCCACAAAGGAGGGCCCTTCATCCAAAGTGCCCTCCTTTGCAGATTTACTTCTGAGTAATCCTCTCTGTTTACATTTTTCCAGGCTTCCAACCGAAAGAAGGAGCGAGTTTAGGGCTTGCCTTGCCATAATACTTATTGGCAAGGGAGGCGGGAGGGTGGTGAGAGAGAAGGAGGGTGCCCCCCCCCTTACGACCTAATAACGACACTTAAGAAAATCCTGCCTCCGAAGTTCTATAAAGAAAGTCCACTTCCTGGTTGGCATTCCAGGTGCGGAAATACTCAAAAGTAGCATTTCTTACGAATTTCTTACGAATCATTTCATTTTCATAACTTTTTTCTCATGCCTAGTATTTGGCTTGTTTAGCTGGTTCGGAGACCTGTAACGACAAAGGCTCCGCTGCCATTTCTTTTGGTCTGAAACAGACAATGTAGTTTCCGATTGCAGCTACTTTCAGTTTCTATTTGGGAACATGTCGAGCATGGAGAAGCTGCCATGTGCTTGCATGGGGTTTCCCTGTAAGCCCTGCCGGAACAATACACCTCCATTTCTCAGTTGCGCCCTGGCTCTAGAGAGAGGCAGCTCAATTCTGCTTCAATCTGATTGCCATTTGCAGCTTTAGCCTTTGGCATGGCTTGCGTTCAGATTTCCCACATTACATTTTTAATTTCCCCCAGTAGATCATACTGGAGTGTATCTCTAATAAGGGGACACGCTGCTTCCTTGCTTGTATATGGTGGCTGGCCTCTTCCAGTGTGCTGTGAGAACAAGAAATGTAAAAGTTTTGGAAGAAGTTGCTGTTTTTAAAAATTATTATTATTATTATTATTATTATTAGTGAAAGTGTAATAGTCGACTTTGTGATGTGGAACTCTGCATCTTTGACAGTTTGGCATTTGGCAGGAAGGAATAGTGCCCTGCTGCTGCTCCTGGAGAAGTTGTAGGGCAGAGCAGCGAGGACACTTTTTTTGGGGGGGGGGGGTATTTTTAAAAGCAGTTTATTTCTAGAATGTTAAGAATTTCCTAAAAATCAGAGAATGACCCAAACACAATGAAACTTGGGGGACTGACAGTGGTAGATGTGTCTTCCAAGTGTGGCCATTTTTATTTCAATAGACCTGAAACTGATGGGGAGGGAAGCCAGAGAAGCCCGCCCCCCGCTGTATCCAATGGCTGGATCTTACCACATTTTTCAGCTTTGGACCTGAAAATGGTTTTTGAACATTGGTTGTTTTCAGGAGCGTCACAAAAAAGCTTACAAAAAGGGTTCAACGTGTCCACAAAAATTCAGATACTAAAAATGGATTGCGGTTCAGCTGAATTGCAACCCTAATTAATATCCTCACATTTACTGTACATTGAACAGTAGATAAGTAACTGGACTGGACATGACATGTATGATGTCTTGAAGACATGCTCCATGTCAAAATAAAACAAATAAACAAAAATGCTGAGCTCGTAAGACCATAACTGCCTCCCTGCAGTTTAGAATTTAGAATAAACAAAGGTTTTATTTGAGCTACAGCTCTCAAAATCTTCCAGCCAACATGACTAGTAGGGAATCTGGGAGTTGTAGCTGGAAAAAGTAACATTTATGACCTCTGGCATTAGGTAGTTCTGTCATTATCTTTACCTTTCTGTTCATAAGAATAAATGTCTAATGAAATCAGTGGGTTGTATAGAAAAGTGAGTTTTGGAAACAGTCACAAAAGCCCGTTCAAACAAAGCTTTGAATGGAGACAAATTCAACCAGAGAAGTCAGTCATAGCAGTGCACTTGATGAACCAATCTGGACACAGCATACTATTTGAGAACACAGAAAAGCTGGGCTACTCTAACAACCACCATGTCAGACTACACAGAGAAGCCATTGAAATCCACAAGCATGTGGACAATTTCAACAGAAAGGAGGAAACCATGAAAATGAACAAAATCTGGCTACCAGTATTTTTTAAAAAACTCCAAAATCAGGACAGTAAATAAAGAACAACACTTAGAAAACAGGTGAATTCCATACAAGAAATAATGAGGAACAGCTAAAACCTCTCAACAAAAGATTCCCCCAGGCAGGAAGCAGCCAGGCTTTGAAGCTGCAAGGCTTTTCAGTGCAAATCAAGGTGGCCAATTGCACCATTAACACTTGACTCAAACAGTCGAGAGTTCTTTCTCTCAACCTGGACATTCCACAGATATATAAACCTCACTTGCCTGGTTTCCAATAGACCTCACAACCTCTGAGGATGCCTGTCATAGATGTGGGTGAAATATCAGGAGAGAATGCTTCTGGAACATGGTCATACAGCCCGAAAAACTCACAGCAACCCAGTTATTTATTTATTTATTTCGGGATTTTACCCCGCTCTTCTCAACCCCCAAGGGGGGACTCAGAGCGGCTTACAGTACGGCACAATTCGATGCCCACATAATAACAATATAAACCCCAAAACACTTCAACAATTAAAATACATTAAAATACATTAAAATACAACTACATTAGCACCATACACATTCACTCTGGATTAAAACAATGTTCAGTCCATAAAAACATTGGCCATAATCACCCTCTTTCATTAAAAACCAATCTAAAATGCTGCCTTGTGCTGGTGTACGAATGCCTGGTCCCACAGCCAGGATTTTACTTTTTCCTGAAGGCCAGGAGGGATGTGGTGGATCGTACATCAATAGGAGCGCATTCCACAGGCGGGGGGAGCCACCACCGAGAAGGACCTATCCTCGTCCCCACCAGCCTCATCTCAGACGTAGGCGGGAGCGAGAGCAGGGCCTCCCGGATGATCTTAGATTACGAGGTGGGACATAGCGGCTGATGCGTTCGGACAAGTAAGCTGGGCCAGAACCGTATAGAGCTTTAAAGGTCAAAACCAGCACTTTGAATTGAGCCCGGAATTGGACAGGCAGCCAGTGGAGCTGACACAACAGGGGGGTGGTATGCTCCCTGTATGTAGCTCCCGTTAGCAATCTGGCTGCTGCCCGCTGGACTAATTGCAATTTCCGAACTGTCTTCAAAGGCAGCCCCACGTAGAGTGCGTTGCAGTAATCTATTCGGGATGTGACCAGAGCGTGGACGACCGTAGCCAGATCAGACTTCCCAAGGTACGGGCGCAGCTGGCGCACGAGTCTTAACTGTGCAAAAGCTCCCCTGGCCACCGCTGAGACCTGGGGTTCCAGGCTCAGCGATGAATCCAGGATCACTCCCAAGCTGCGAACCTGCGTCTTCAGGGGGAGTGTAACCCCATCCAACACAGGCTGTAACCCTATGCCCTGTTCGGCCTTGCGACTGACCAGGAGGACCTCTGTCTTGTCTGGATTTAGTTTCAATTTGCTAGCCCTCATCCAGTCCGACACAGCGGCCAGGCATCGGTTCAAAGTCTGGACAGCCTCCTTAGTGACAGGTGGGAAGGAATGACAGATCTGGACGTCATCTGCGTACAGATAACACCTTACTCCGAAACTCTGAATGATCTCTCCCAGCGGTTTCATGTAGATGTTGAATAACATCGGGGACAGAACTGAACCCTGAGGGACTCCACAGGACAACGGCTGTGGAGCCGAACAGGTGTCACCCAATGACACCTTCTGGGTACAACCTTCCAGGAAGGATTGGAGCCACTGCAGAGCAGTACCCCCAAGCCCCATGTCTGCAAGGCGACCCAGAAGGATACCGTGGTCAACGGTATCGAAAGCCGCTGAAAGGTCCAGCAGAACCAACAGGGACACACTCCCCTTGTCGAGTTCCCGGCGTAGATCATCTACCAAGGCGACCAAGGCTGTCTCAGTACCATGTCCCGGCCTAAAGTCTTCAACAACACAAAGCTTTGAAACTTGTGCAGAAGCTCCCCAAACACTGTTAGGCAATATATCACAATATTTAATTGGGAGCAAAGAAAAGTCTGCATGTTCGTAGAGAGATAGAACTAATGTAAATTGAAGTAAATAATTGCAAGATGGATATGCTGCAGCTGATGCTATGAAATGGTATGGCATTTACAAGTGTTAAACCTCCACCTTTCCTTTTTTGAACAGTAGAGCTTATGTTTGTTTCTATGGCAATCACAATCCACAGTATAGTTGGGCATTGTTTTCTCGTAGGCAGATAGACAGTTTGAAGAAAGCAAAAGCTACAAGTATTACCTTTGGCATGTCATGGTGGTCTTACTCTATCACGGGGGTTTGGGGGTTGGGAAAAAACACCTGGTGGGTTTTCATGGCTGAATAGGGACTCAATTCTTGGGATCCTGTCAGATGTGCTGCCCAAGATATTGTGGATTGCTTCATACTGGCCAGCGGTCACGCAGGGGACGTGGGGACCTGTTGCCCCACGCCCTGTTCCGTTGTCCTTATTGCATGGAGGAAACCTTTTTTTAATGGAAAGATGGGGAGCCTGCCATTGTGTGCCATCACCATTTCAGCCCTTCAGCCCCAGAGCCACTGTGGAAGTAGTTATCTGGGATATGATGGGATCCATTGGGCTCAAAGGCTGAACCCCCAAAATCTGGCTGCCACAGCCAGAAAAGAGTACATGTCCTTGGTCTCGAGTTGTAGTTCAACACTCATAACACTGTGCCCTGCTGTTTTCAAGTTTCTAAAACTACCAAAAACACAGTACCAGAGATGACCCAGGATTGGGAATAAGGGAAACAGAGAACACCAGTCCCAGTTCCTAGTTCCTTAAAACTTTGCAAAATGATTTCCTGATGGGATATTGTTCTCGGAAGGTAACTGCCTCTGTTCTGTCCAACTCATTCTGGGTCAAGAAACCTTTGCAGACCTTACATAATATTCCTGAGGAAAGAGAGAAAAACTTATTATCACTTCTTGTCTATAACTGATACACAGTAACAATGTGCCAAAAGGCCAGGAAAACAATGAATTCGGGGCTTTATAGTGCCTTCCCTGTTGTCGTAGAACAGGGGTGCTCACACTTTTTCAGCATGGGAGCTACTGATTAAAAAACCAAGTCCCAAAGATCAGCTACCCAGAAATGTAAAACGTATAACTATTTTCTTATTTATTTATTTATATTTATTATTCATTTTTATGTACTGCTCCTTCCAGCAGGCTCGGGGCAGTTTACATAAAATGAAGTTATAAAACATCAACATTTCAATTTAATAACAACAATATAAAACAGAGCATAAAAATACATCCAACCACCCCATTTCTCCCACACTGCCATATTACCACACATATTATCAGCCAGAAAGTAAGAAGAGAGGCTTTTGAACTGCAAGGCCATTTAATACACAGCAAGGTAAACAAAGGGGCATGCATAATTACATCCAACCACCCCATTTCTCCCACACTGCCATATTACCACACATATTATCAGCCAGAAAGTAAGAAGAGAGGCTTTTGAACTGCAAGGCCATTTAATATTCAGTAAGGTAAACAAAGGGGCATGCAAAAATACATCCAACCACCCCATTTCTCCCACACTGCCATATTACCACACATATTATCAGCCAGAAAGTAAGAAGAGAGGCTTTTGAACTGCAAGGCCATTTAATACACAGCAAGGTAAACAAAGGGGCATGCAAAAATACATCCAACCACCCCATTTCTCCCACACTGCCATATTACCACACATATTATCAGCCAGAAAGTAAGAAGAGAGGCTTTTGAACTGCAAGACCATTTAATATTCAGCAAGGTAAACAAAGGGCATGCAAAAATACATCCAACCACCCCATTTCTCCCACATTTCCATATTCCCCAACATATATTTCTCAAGCAACAAAGCAAGCAGAGAGGCTTTGGACCTAAAAGGCAATTTTTAAAAATAAAAAGGAAACAAAGAGACATGCCAAAGTACAATCAAGCACCCACCCCATTTCTCCCACATTTCCATATTCCCCAACATATATTTCTCAGGAACAAAGCAAGCAGAGAGGCTTTGAAGCTAAAAGGCCATTTTTAAACATTAAAAATAAACAAAGAGACATGCCACAGTACAATCAAGCATGCACCCCATTTCTCCCACATTTCCATATTCCCCAACATATATTTCTCAAGGAACAAAGCAAGCAGAGAGGCTTTGGAGCTAAAAGGCCATTTTTAAACATTAAAAATAAACAAAGAGTCATGCCACAGAACAATCAAGCACCCACCCCAAAGTAAAAAGACCGACCTTTGAGATGCGGTAAGGAAATGACCCCAAAGCGTCCTCCTTCTCCTCCTCCGTCGTTGCTCCTATTTCCACGCCGCCAGCATGCATGCCACCTCCAAGAGCTCACGAGAAGTCCGAGAGGCAGAATGTGTGCTTCTGCGCATGTGCGCGGGACCAGCCATGCATCGCGTCATCCAGGCCCGCCCCGTTTGGTCTCCTATGACTCTGAGTGGCTGAAGAAGGAGGGAGGGAGGAGGAGGAATCCAAAAGAGGGGGCCCATTCTGCCTCTTGGACTCTGGAGCTTTTGGCGGTGGCGTGCGAGCAGGGAGCGGGGAGGAGCAACGACGGAGGACTTCTTTGCAGCATGCAGGGGCGTGTGAAGAGGACCAACAGCAAAAATAACCTGGTCAGGGGCCTGAAGATCACCAGGATGAGGCCTGAAGATCACCCTGGTGATCACGATCACCGTTCTGAGCACCCCTGTCGTAGAAGCTGGTCATCAGCAAAGCAGCATGATTGACCAACGAGAAGTGGGAAGGGGGGGGGGGTCTCTCAGAAAGTACAGGTAAAAAGGTATAGCAACACCTGGCCATGTGGACAGTGGACTGAGGATAATGGTCCACACTACCTCCGAATTTGCCAAAACTCAAAAGTATTGGCTGATTCTCTCCCTCCTCTTTTTCCTGCACAAAATTTGATTTTGTTTCTTCAGATCTTACAGTTGTCTGAATACTTATACACAGTGGTTGATGATTAGTCAATGCCGTTGACATTTATATCAAACCCACTTGGTTCTAAGGACACAAAAGACAAAGGTTTGGGATTTTCAAAAGAGGAATCTCCACATATTTACTCATGTTTCTATACCAGTATATTTTTGTATCTTGAATTCTATTCAGAATGAGTACTATTTTGTATTTATAGGTTGCTCTCTCAACCTTGACAACAACACCATTGCTTATAATTATAATTTGCTAGGAAGGCAATAGTAAAAATGTTGTTCTGATCCAGAATACTAGGCATAGGGTTGCAAAACAGTAGAGCGGAGTTACTCATTGAGTCTTATCTCCCTGCCATTGCAGAAGTCCCCAGAAAGACAACATATCTCTGAAGGCTCTGTGCCTAACAGAGCATGGCGCATAACATACAAAAACCCACATGTAAACCTCTAAGCAGTTCCTGCTGAGCCACACAACTCGCCTTAAATCAAAAGATCCAAGATCATCTTTCAGTGTCTTTTTCACCAATTCTTTCCCTGCTCATGAGCTCCTGGTGTGTATTAGACTGTGTAACTGTTTATAAGGTTATGACTCTTCTTTTATACTAAAGTTAATTTCAGAAGGCAGGCATGTAGATTTAGCCATTTATAGTTGTTCCCTCTCAGTATCGACTTCAATATGAAAGTCACAATTTTATACAGTTATCTTCGAAGTGTATCTTACCTACAAACTATAAATTTAAAAACTGAATTAAAGATTACTGTTATTTAAACAATTATTTATGACTGCACTATGAAAAAATATTAACACAATTTTACTCCATAGTAAACCAAAATATTTACCTGATAAAATAATCATAAATATACTAGGGTAACTATTGGATTTCTTTGATCCTAAGATGCCATCAGTTGTGTGACGCACAGTAATTTCAGTATCACCAATAGAGAATATATATATATATATATATATATATAGAGAGAGAGAGAGAGAGAGAGAGAGAGAGAGAGAGAGAGAGAGAGTTCTAAGAAGCACCCTATATTTTCATAGATGGGGGGAAATGTGTGTCTTAGACCAGAAGAAGTACAGTATGTTTCTGTTCTGGCTGTTCTATAGTAATTCCAGAACGCTTACCCCTTCCATTCATTACCATAACATTCAGGTCCCCAGTTTAAAGTAATTGTTTGTCTATCTATACATCTATTATGAATCCACCAGAGAGAGAGAGACAGGGACAGAGAGTCCCAGTCACACACATACAGTATAATTCATTTGTTATACTTGCCACAAATTCCTTGAACTCTCTTTCATAGGTTTTCAATCCTTTCAGTGCGATTTCAGACCTCTTTACACTTATTTCAGCTGCCAAGAGTTCTGATGAAAATACATTTCTTCATTTGAAGCAGTAATTTCTTCAATATATAAAAGTTGGGATCATTTTTTAAAAAACAAAGAATTGTTGCTTTTCCAAATTGCTTTCATGGCTTAACATTTGACAATTTTCAGTTTCTCAAGATATAACACTGGTACCATTTATCATTTCAAGTGACAAGGCAATATATCTTGAACACTGATTAATTTTGTTACAGAGGGAAAAGAAGGAGGCAGGCAGGCAAGGAGAAACAGATACAAGATGGATAGAGTTACTCATATTTTGATTCATCAGAGAAGTTAGTCATCATAACTAAATGCTCAATGATTTTAACAGAAAATTATTTTTTGAGATTGAAGGGATCAAACTTCACTTTATAGACTTGACAGCTAGTGAGAAGATGTATTTTATAAATATAAAAGAAACTTTTGTTTATTTAGAAATGTTTCCCCCCATTATATTCCTTTTCTTGACTTGGAATGCCAGAACACACTTTTGTCAAAGTAACAGCATATTGAAATGCTGATTACTCCAAAAAATAACAATATATTTTAAGTTTCAACCTTAAAGAAAAAAAATTGCAAAATGATGCATTGATGGTTAGAAATGTAAAACATATAAAGGTACTTTTTACTATATGTGGTGGACATGCAGCAAAACAAAAGAATATTGGAGAATGATACAAAACTCTGTTACAAGAGAGCTTTAAAATCAGAATACAGCTAGATCAAACTTTATTTCTCTTGAGACTTCTGAGTGAACAAACAAAAAACACGAAATTCAAGTTATTACATTATCCTATAGCAGCAAGATATGTACAAAAATGGGAAAATAAAGAACTACCCTCAAAAGAAAATTGGAAAACTACCATAAATTGATATGCTGCCTTGTTTGATAAAGCAGAAGTCAACTGATAGGTTTTGAATAGAATAGGAACAATTTGTATCATTTATAAAGAAAAAATGTGAAAAAAATGCTTGTGGCTTTTGAAGATTGAGAGAACAAGGTAGAATAGAATAGAAGTTTCAGGACTTCATTAGATGAAGTTGGGGAAGTGGGGGAAATCATCTTCTTTGTATTGTTGAAGGCTTTCCATGGCTGGAATCCCTGGGTTGTTGTAGGTTTTTCGGGCTGTATGGCCATGTTCTAGAAACATTCTCTCCTGACATTTCACCTGCATCTATGACAGGCATCCTCAGAGATTGTGAAGTCTGTTGGAAACTAGGAAATTGGGTTTATATATCTGTGGAAAGTCCAGGGTGGGAGAAAGAACTCTTGTCTGTTGGAGCTAGGTGTGAATGTTTCAATTGGCTACCTTGATTAGCATTTGATGGCCTGACAGTTTTTAGGTGTGGCTTGTGTGTAGAATCGTCATCTTTGAATGGGATTCCATCTGTAAAAAAGACAGAGAATGTACTTATCTCAATCACATAGGATCGCCTCCTCCCACTTCTAGCTCAACTATCCATAGAGGAGACATTGTTCTTAAGGCAGACACCACTTCTCTGGGCTCCTTTTCCTCCCAACTACTTACTCTCAAGGAGACAAAAGTCATCATTCTTAAGGCAGACACTATGTTGCACCTCAGACCTCGGACAGCCTGCCCTAGATCACACACACACACAGGCAGATGCAATAAATGTTATTTTATTTAGAATAAAGGTTATAGGAAAGTCCAAAGAAGTAAGAATAAAGCAAATCCAAAATAGTCCCAATGAGTTCTGTAACTATAATCCAAAATGGCTTAAATCCCAAGAAGGCAAAGTTCCAAAGCAAAACGAAGCAAACCGCTCCGGCGTCAAACGTGGTACTTGAAACAAACCGCAATGGCGGTCAACATGAACTTGAGTCCGAACCATTCCAGTGGTCAACTTGAGCTTGGAGACAGGAACGTGAGACTTGATCAAGCTAAACGTAGCTTCGAGTCTAACAAGACCTCTTTCAGCCCAGGTTGATATAGGGATCTAACTCTTGTGTGCCCAACGCACCCCCTTCCTCCAATCTCTCCTGGAAGCCGAGGTACTGTCCCTCCTGTTGAATGCCAGCTCGTTAGCGGGCCCAGCTGCATCGCTATCAGAGTGAGAAGCGGAAGACTCCCTTTCTCCCATCTCACCATCTGGAAAGGGAGTAGCCACTCTTTCTTGAGAACCAAGGCCGCCCGGTCTTTCATAACTATCAGAGTCCATTTCCATGGAATCTTCACTAAATTCATCTGTAGTCCCATATCCCTTCAGCCATGTATTATCCCATTGCAGGCTCTCATCTGTAGAGTCGTATGCAACAGGCCACCCATAATCCTCGACCTCCTCCGGGTCAACTGGTGCCTGGTCCAGTACCCCCAGGTTCTGCCCCAGTCCACCAGGCTGGAACCCTACACACTACTTCTCTGGGCTCCTTTCCTTTTCCTCCCAACTACTTACTCTCAAGGAGACAAAAGTCATCATTCTTAAGGCAGACACTACTTCTTTGGGCTCCTTTCCTTTCCTTCCCAATCTTCTTACTCTCAGTTATGGCAGTCTGAAACCTACTGTGCATTAGAATTTGTAGCTGGTAAAACAAAAGGGGAGGGGGACAAAGTTAAAAAGCCAGCAGTAGCACAATTGCTATGAGGGAAAATGACAGGAAAAACAAAGTAGTGTTGGCTTGAAATTGTGGTATTCCTAATGCTTAAATTAATTTTAAAAATTACCATGCAAGGCTCATGAAGCAGGATTTTTGGAGAGAAATTGAGCATCAATGCTTGGTAGGAGACTGCCCATAGGAATGCCCATAACCCCACTAACCTAGGGGGGAATCTTCTGTGTGATGAAGTCCTAAGATAAGAATTTAGTAGGATGGCAAGATCGGAAATTAGTGAAATGTCAGTATTGTATGACTCTAATATTATACCAACCCTTTCCACAATTGTATGGTATCTAATTGAGGCAGAGAGTGAGTATCTAACAAAAAAAATATTGGTGACTTCCCCAACAACATCATCATAATCCCTTTATAGTATTGTTCTTTCTGGCACTCAAAGTAGCTTTAAAAATGAACTTTAAAAAGTAAAGTCATACTTTGCTGAAAGACTTTGTGTTCAAACTTTATTAATTATATGATCAAGTATGACATAAATTGACTTGATCCTTGCCTCTCACACTAATGTGTAGGATAAAACACATATATCTATTAATGTATGCATTCCCAAATGTTTTAATGCTCTGTATCAAACATTTGGTATAGCTATAATATGCATACTATAGCTATACTAAATGCTTGATAAAAATTGTGACCATACAATATACAGTATCTTTATACCTTTCAAAGCACACATTTTCTCTTAAGAAAGTTTTTTTTCTATACTTTTTTTGTTTCATGTAGAAGAGCATTGGAACATTTGGGGATGCTTAACTACATTGATAGAAATTAGTGTGCAAAACTTTTTAAATTTGTTTTTCATACAGTATCTAATTTGTTAGATTTATACATACGAAGCCATATTAAGAAACACAAGGGTGGCCATGCAAACAAACAAACAAACAAACAAACCCCCACTGTTTTATGACCTTTGGATGAGTTCTGTAAGTCTCATAAACTTGGAGAGAGAAAACCCAAGCCGCACTGATCCGGAAGGCAATGCAGTACCCCTATTTTAAAGGGAGGGAAAACTCAAGAAATTTAACATGGGAAGTGAACAAAATTATGGGAAATGTAGTTTAGGCCAAGGCCTTTTGAATTTTCTGCCACAGAGGTCCTCGCCTTTCCGAATTACATTTTCCAGACTTCTGCTTACCACCTTGTGCCACTTCCTTCTCCTCCTCTGTGTACATTCTCTGAAGGGATTTCGAGATAAAAGGGATTATTGGTCCATGCTCTGGTTACATACCGAATAGTCTACTGCAACGCACTCTACGTGGGGTTGCCTCTGAAGACTGCCCGGAAGCTTCAATTAGTCCAATGATCAGTAGCCAGGTTGCTTATGGGAGCGGGTTACAGGCAGCACACAACACCCTTGTTACACCAGCTCCACTGGCTGCCAATCAACTTCCAAGCACAATTCAAAGTGCTGGTTTTAACCTACCAAAACCCTATATGGTTCCGGCCTGGTTTACCTGTCCGAACACATCTTCTCCTATAAACCATCAAGGATGTTAAGATCTTCCAGAGAGGCCCTGCTCTTGGCCCCACCACCTTTGCAGTCACATTTGGTGGGGACGAGAGATGGGGCCCTTTCTGTGGTGGCCCCCTGGCTATGGAACTCTCTTCCTGGTGAGATTAGATCTGCCCCCTCTCTCCTGTACTTCAGGAAGCAGCTAAAATCCTGGCTTTGGAATCAGGCATTCACAGATTGAGGGATGATCTGGTACAGTTTTAGTGTTAATGGACAACAACAATTGGATTGAGTTTGTTGATGAGTTTGGATGATGTCTTTAACTTGATGAACTGTTTTTATATGCATTTTAGAACTTATTTATTTTGTATATTGTTTTATGATGTTATTTATTGTATTGTATTGTATAGCATTGAAGCTTTGCTGTTAGCCGTTTTGAGTTCCTCCATGGAGTTAGAGAAGAACGGGATACAAAAGTTATAAATAATAAATAAATAAATAAATAATAAACACTGTGAGTAAAGCAAAGTTGAGAGCAAAGTTGAGAGGCAGTAACTCCAAAGTTGTTTCCTGTTGTTGTTGTTGTTGTTGTTGTTGTTCCAAAGGCTGGATGGGCATCTGTTAGGGGTGGTTTGACTGTTCTTTTCCTGCCTGGCAGAAGGGGCTTGGACTTCCCCTTCCCCTGTACAATTACTTAACGAAAAGTAACAAATAATTTGTTATATTGTTATAGTTATGATACAGACCCATAATGATATTTTAGAAACACTTTAGAACTAATTATCCGCACTCCCTAATTTTAATTTAGTAAGGAGTTTTGAAACTTTTTCATTAATCGCACAGGCCTAGTAGATATCTGTGGATATGGAGAGGTGATTGACGTTTCTCCTGGCCTGACCACCAAAACTGTCATGTACCTATGCTGTAATCACTGGCAAAATGCACCTACTTTTGTAGCAACAGTGTCACACTTATGAATATGAAATAGTCACAGCTGTGTAAGTCAAAGCTTTTTTAAATATACCTGATTGCCACAATTGTGACATCTCCATCAGCTTAATTGTGGGAAAGGAGCCACACCAAGGCAAGTGACTTAGTTATACTTATCTAAGGAGTTGATAATGAATTTCAGCCTATGGTATTTATTTAAATATGAACTTTCATGCAAACCATTTAAAATGCTGATTGATGATAGGTGTGGAAATAAGATTTATGAGTGAACACATACTTAGTTCATTGAACTTCAACATAATTTAATATCGAATTGGAGTAGAAATTCATTTATTGTGTATTTTCTGGGGAATGTGTATGACTTCGTACTTTTTGAATCAACCGATACCAAGTGTCCTTCAAAAAGTTTTCTGATCAAAAAGAGCATGCAAAATTGTATATGAAAGTGAAAAGAATACCCACACACCTATTATTCTAGGAAATTGCAGAAATATATGTGCTAAGGAAAATGGCATATAAATAGTATACCTTAGCGGTTAACACATGCAAAATAATCTGTACAAATTCTCATATAATCCTCACAATTCAGGATGAACCAAATGTAAGAGTAGAAAAATGAGAAACTGGGAATAAATAGTGTATTTTGCCCATTTGTAACTAAAGTAAGCTAACTGTAAGTAGCTGTTACATACAATTGTATTATCCTCTCTTCCTGTTTTGGAGTTGACACATAGTTTTCATTTATATATTTTGGACTTTTCCTCCCCGATGAGTACTGAAACACTCATTGCACAAGTGTTGTCCTATAGAGAAGGTCAAGAGTTCTCTCCAAAATATCTTTTTGTTTTGCCAAGAGCAGATGAGCTTTAAGTTTCTGTTTGTTACATCTTTCTTTTAAAAAATATCCTCATGACATAATCCATTATGAAGCTTTGTGTTGTGAAGGGTACCATCAGCTTGCATCAGTCACAATGCATTATACGACATGTCTAAAATTAAGTGGTGTGCACACACACATTATGGAACATCAGCTGAGATGTAAAACTGAAAATGATGGTTTCTGAGCAACAATTTGAAAAATATTTTCCCCCTTTTCCCAACAGCAATGCCTTTGTTACCTTTCAAAATGATACAAAACTTAAGCTCTTTTAAAATCACCAGGGTAGGGAAGTGGGAAGTGTACAACAAATCAAATCTGTAGAACTCAAGGTTGATCCTTGTATGCATCTAGAGCACTATGTACTGAAGTGCTGTTTGCTTTGCTCAAGTCTTCAGAAACTATTGACCTCATCATATGGACCTTGAGAAGTGTGGGGGCCATATATCTAGCAAAGGAAATCATAACTTTCGAGCCCCGATTTTAAGTTCTCTCTTCTCAGCATATGTCTTTTCCTCTTCACAGTTTTCCCCTAGTTTGCAAGCCAAGATCATTATGGACCTCATCCCATTTGAGGGTGGTGGGGGGGGGGGGAAGGAACTTTAAACCCCTTTGCCATGATAAGTCCCATGTTTTCCTTTCCTTCATTAGGCTGTTGTAATTTTTAATCCTTTGCAACCATCCCATGTTGCAAAGCGGTGCTTCCCTTCATTAGACTAGAGTAATTACCAACCACTTTGCCATGATTCCCTCCTGCTAGGCTCTCCTTTTTATTAGACCAGTGCTAAGTTAAAAAGCTAGCAAGGGCACAATTTCAAGCATAGATTGCTATCAAAGCACCAGGAATGAGACGCTGATATTGTGTTTTTAATGTTAAGTGCTAATTTGTATATGATGGAATTGTGTTGTTAATTGTTGAAATGTTTGTCTTGGGCAGTTTTTGCCATTTGTACACCGTCTCGAGTTGTCAGGTTCACCGAAGGCCCTCAATGACTCACGGCAGAGACGCTCAATGGATAGCATGAAAGCACTTTATTCAGGATACCAAACGATCAAAGTTAGAACTGGCAAAGGGACAAAAGGGGCAGCCTTATATAGACACTCTTCCAATTGAACTAAGGTCCCTCCCCTTCTCCAGGAAAAGCCTGGGAAGAGACTCTCCTTTCGCGCCAAAAGGCCGAGCCGTTACTGCAAGGCCACAGCTGCTTCCTTATCTCAATGTTTACAGAATGTGAGAGGCTGGAGCTGGGGCCTAAGCAAGGCATGATCAAAGGCCACAACTCCAGTCCCTGACACGAGTCGCCTTCGGGCTGAGAGAGGTGGTCTAGAAGCAAAGTAAGTAAATAAATAAACAAATGTGGCGCAGCTAACTGGGTGTCGGCTGCATAAGATCTCTACTGACCAGAATGTCATGAGTTCGAGGCCTGCCCAGGTCAAGGTGGGCTCTCGACCTATTGTGTAGCCTGTTGTCGACCTTTGCAACCTGAAACATAGTTGCATCTGTCAAGTAGGAAATTAAGGTACCACTTAGTGGGGAGGCTTAATTTAACTGATTTACGAGGCCATAAAAAGATCTCCAGGAAACACGCTGAGGGATGAAGGAGTGTGACAGCTCCCCCTGGTGGCCAGATGTTAAGTTGCCTCTGTCTGTCTTGTGTATTTGTGTGTCTAAATGTAATGTGTACATTGTAATCCACCCTGAGTCCCCTGCGGAACTCAGAAGGGCGGAATAGAAATAAAGTAAGTAAGTTAAAGAGAAAATGCAGTAGAAATAAAGTGGTGAAGAACACCCATTCCTCCATGTCACTGAAACTATTCAAGACAGGCAAATTTGTCAGATCCCATCACACTTTTGTTTTTGGTTGTTGTTGTGGTTTTTTTTGCATTAGTGATGTCTCTTATGCGTACCAGTGCTCAGAACATGATTACTCCCCTGTGTTTTGAGCTCCCTTTCAGCATGCTTCATCTCAATTTCAGGGATGAAGGACAATGGAGGATAGCTGGATGTAGGCAAATGTCATGTGATGGGCTCCATGCCTCTTTGTCTTTGAAATGGAGATGAAATGTCCTATGATGGGGGATATGCACTACGTAAAGAAGTCCTAAAACTAATCCAAAAGGAGAGGTTAAAAATGGATTTAGCACGCTGGCTCCATTCTCCTCTGTCACCACTCCCATTGTTTTTCTCAAGTTTAGGGCAGAGAATAACCTCGTTTATTTGTATAAATTATCTTTGATTATGCAGAAAAACTCTATAAAATTCATAGGATAGAAATTTGTGAAAACACAGCAGTACTGGCTGGGCAGAAAGGCTGTGAGCACTGTGTCCAGGAAGGAATGAACACACTGGACAAATAGATTGCTTTGGAGCTCATGGATTTTGCCTCTCTTCCCTTGTGTTGCTGCATGAAACGAAGTAGCACAACCACTAGCAAAAGGGTTCTGGCCTTATTGACAAATACGGGTGCCTCCGTTTTCTCACTGACAAAAAAAATTCCCAATTCACAAATTTCCTCAATATGACAATATAAAAAATTGAGGCCTTAAATACCAGTAAATCAAATTTATGAGAAATTGAAACAGAGAATTTTAGGAAGCTGGAATATTTGGCTGTTGCTGGGAGAGGTTACGCTGTTGCTGGGAGAGGTTATGCTGTTGCTGGGAGAGGTTACACAGCATCCTGAGGCTGAAGACTGAAACTGTTTGAAATGCTAAGGAAAACTGCTTATTTATGGCAAGATAAAGATATTCTACTGATAACAAAGTAGAGATACTGTAACATTTGCTATGTGTTTGCATCGTTTAAAGAAGACTCATTGGAGATATTGTTTGTTATACATTGCTGAGAACAACTCTTCTGTTTTGCTTTGTGTTATTGAACTACAGTGAATTGAACTATATTTTCTTTTCTACTTAAAGCAACAGACTAATCTGTATTTTTTGAGTTTTTAATCACACTAAGAGTAAAAGGGGATGAGATATTCTGCAGGCTGCTAACGCTATTCTGACTATGTATACATCTATGTTTATTAGTAATGCTCTGCTATGTGTTTCTGCAATGTGAATAGGAAATAACATGATTAACTAGCAGAGGAATACTATTTGCAGAACATGAACCTTTAATTGGCTATAGCATGATTCTACCTCAAGTGTTTCAATTCCCTGCCATTAAAAGCCAACCCTTTATCTACTCAGCTGTTCAATTCATCCACCACTTGGTTTTGAGGTGTTCAGAAGAGCTTATTCACTGTGTATGCCCAAAACATGTCTGTGCTTAATGGATAAATTGGTAAATAAGATGATTTTTTAAAGCTCTGGTAATTTAAAAAAACATGTCTTTGGTAACATGAAAAGCAATGACACGATAAAAGAAGCCTGATGTGATGAAGCATTTTGAAGAAAATGTACATACATATGATATTATTCATGCAACAGGAATAAAGGAATCCACATTGCACATTATAAGGGGTGATGTAGAGAAAATTAAGGCAAGATGTATTGTGTAGAGAGCAAGCAAATATTTTAAATTGTTTGTGAAGGAGATAGAAGGGATGGAAAAGCTGCTAAGTGTGTGGATTGAGGTCCAATATAAAAGCAATCTGAAATTGCTTTATGGATATAACAATCAATAAAGAAAGAAAGTATTGACTATTTACAGTGTTCTTAAGAAGAAGTCAGGCAATTTGAGTGATATGCCATCATTTAGTGCTAGCAGCGATCAGCTTGTTGAGTTCAGGAGAAACACGATTTTCATACTATGTGGTGCAGCTGTAAATACTGATGAAAGTGCAAAGACATTCCCTCATATAAAAAACAATAATTGAGAAAGAAGGCGACAACTTGGATCAGATTTTTTATGATGATGAAAAAGGTTTATACTGGAAATGTGTGCCAAACAAATATATAGTTATGAGAGTAAAGACTATAGTTTCAAAATAGCAAAAGATAGGTTGACTATTTTGCTTGGTTTGAATGTGAAGTTGATGCCAGTTATTGTTTACCACCTTGCAAACCTGCATGATTTAAAGGGTACCTGAAATCAACTTTAGATATTTATTTTAGATCGAGCAATAAAGCAGTGTTTCCCAACCTTTTTAGAGCCGCGGCACATTTTTTACAAGTACAAAATCCTGGGGCACACCACCAACCAAAATGACACAAAATGACACTCTAACACAGTAATACATATAGTTAATATGTTTTTAAATGTATTTATACACTCAGTGTGAAACCTGGGCCTGTTTCGATGAACACAACATAGATATCCTGGCAGGAATGGCAGAAAAACACACACGAAGGTCTTGCTCAACAGCTGGGAGTTATAGTTCACCCGCAATCAAAGAGCATTCTGAACTCCACCAATGATGGAATGGAATCTAACTTCCCACACAGAACTCCAATAAGGGAGCCCGAGTGGAGAAGAAAAAGTGTTCTGGCAGGAGGGGGAAGAAAGGGTATTGAGGTTCCAATTTCCCACGGCACACCTGATGATCGCTCACGTCTTGCTCAACAGCTGGGAGTGTGCCACGGCACACTGGTTGGGAAACACTGCAATAAAGGATGGCTTACCACTGAATGGATGATTTTGAAGATTCTTTTAGATAATATTACAACAAGAAGAACATGAATTTAAAATTTCTCCTGCTTTTGGATAACGCACCAAAAGATCCTTATACAACTGCTGAGATTTCACAGCACATCAAGTTGGTACTTTTAGCACCAAATGTAACTCATCTACATTTACATAGTTGCATGGAGATAAAGAAAATTCCAAAGCAATCATGGACAAATTTTGAAAGATTTTGACATAAAGAATGGAATCAACATCATGGTGGCAGATTTGGCTAATGTCACTAAGGACTTCATCCTACAAAAGGGGGGGGGGTATGTGGAATCGTCTTATATGAGTAGCATTTCATGGCGCTCTGTCTTTAAAGAAAACAGAATTTACTCACTTCCATCACACAGGATTGCCTCCTCTTTCTAGCGCAACCATTTCAAGGATATCAGCACACTTGTTAAAGCAGGCACCCATTTTCAAGCACCAGTTTCCATAGGATCATTCCCCTTAACTTCCCTCCCCACTGAAGGAAACAGTAATCGCTTTCCATAGAATCATTCCCCTTAAACCCCTACACCAGGGGTGCCCACACTTTTTCATCATGCGAGCTACTATATGAACAATCAAGTTGAAAAGATCACCTGTTGTGCATGTGAGTGTGCGCACACGCACGCTCCTACTGCAGCCTTCCGTCCGCGCGGGGCTTCTTTCTTGCCTGCCCACGAACTCGCCACCGCGCGCACCTGGGAAGGGGATCCTCCTTGCCTGCGCGCACGCTCTCTCTTAATGTCTTCATTGCCTTCCTCCTTCCTGCTGCGTGCTTTCATGAAGCAGGAAGTCCCCATCCCATCCTGCTTCTTGCGTGCACAGCAGGCCCCTCCCACGGACGCAGAAAGAGGGTATTTATAGGTGCACCTGCCAGCGCTCCGGCCAGATATGACTTCAGCGGCAGCTCGGAAGGCGCAGGGCTGGGAAGAGAGGCCACCTGGCTGCTGCCTGGGCCGGGAAACTCAACTGAGAGAGGGACCCACGTGAGGCTGGAGCCTCCCCACGGCAGCCTCCCCCCCTCCCTCGAGGCTTCCTTACCTGGGCAGGAGAAGGAAGAGTGGAAGAGGTGCTTCCCCAAAGTGACAGATGCAGCGGGGGGCACCCTTCCTTCCTTCCTTTCAAGGGTGTCACTCAGAAAGGACGCCCAAGTGGACAGCTGGCAGGAAGGAGGACCCCTCCCACTGGTGGAAGTCCATGCCCATGGGGGGGGGGGAGAGAGAGGGTGGCTCTTCCTAGCCAGCTCTGAACAGCCACACCCCCCCCCCCATGGGCCCTTGCCGCCTTTCTTCTTCGAGGGCGAGGGAGGGCGAGGCAGAGAAAGGTGGCGAGAGCCCAAACAGCAGCAGCAGCAAGTGGAGTCTCCATCCCCGCAGCCCCCTCCTCCTCGGGTTCAGGCCCAGGAACACGGCGGAGCCCTCCCTCCTCGCCCCCAACCAAGGAAAGAAAGCAGCCCCACACAGCTCGCTCGCCCAGGTCTCAGCTTGGAATGGGAGTCCCGAGGGCAGCAGCAGGGTTTGCGGCGGGGCTTGCTTGGCTTTGCCCCACTTTGCCCAGCCTCCTTTCCCTCTCTCTCTCCCTCTCTCCTTCCAGCGCCCGCCTGCCTGCCTGCCCAAAGGATCCGAAAAAGTTCTTCGGATTTCTTTCTTCTCTCCTTGGCTCTCTCTCTCTCACACACACACACACACATTCCCTCCATCCCTCCCACAGCCTCGCATCCTATCCATGCGCATGCCTTCGCCTTGCTCCCGCCCCGCCCCCCTCCCAGCATCAACCAATGGGCGGTCATGTCACCACACCGTGCGTGGCAAGACGAGCGCCAAGGCCCGCCCACTAAAGCCTCATTTTGGCAAAAGAAGCCCTGTGAAGGCGGCGGCGGGAGCGCACGTGCGTGCGCATGGCAGGAGTGTGCTATCCGGCTGGTGAGGCCCAAAGATCACCTGGAAGAGGGCCGAAGACCACCTAGGTGCTCCCGATCACCGTAATGAGTACCCCTGCTCTACACTAAAGAGACAAGCATCCTTTTTTTGAAAAACAACTTTTTATGGGTTCTTCTTAAACCCTTACACCAAAGGAGATAGGCACACTTTTTAAAACACTTCTTTCCATGAGATTCACACTGTCTTTAAATCACTAATGGAAACAGAAGGAGCATTAGCAGACTTCCCATATAAATGCCCACACTGAAACATCACAAGATCATTGAACAACTCCGCCACTTCCCATCCCAATGAAAATGCCTGTTTTTAAGGGTTTCTTTGTGCAGGGAGAGCAATGGAGTTGATTTCTGCCCATCTTTGAAATCCTCCCACATAGCCAACTGCTGAACTGGAATAGTGATGGGCAGTTGTTAGCACTGAGCAGTAGGATGGAGTCTACACAGCCCAGCAGAGCCAAACCTAGTTTGTTGTTGCTGAATGGACACCCTTACCATTGCTATCATGTCATTGGTTGGCCAGAGCAATCTGGAAGAAGGGAGGGGGCAAGGAGAGATTGCCACCTCCTTGCACCCTCCTTGACCCCTCCCTTCTCCAATCACTCTGGCACTCCAGCCAGTGTCAGTACATGTGATGCCTGATGACCACTGACAATGTCGCACCTGGTGGTCACCACTAAGCAGAGGGCATGACAGGGAAGGTAGATGCCAACCCCTATCATTCCTATAAGTGAGAACAAAATAAGAAAAACTCTACCTTTCTAGTGTTTACATACTCAGAATGAGTTAATGCCCATACAGCTGTCTCTTTGTAAACAGAGGCAATGTGTTATAGTGGTCTATGACAATAAGAAAGAAAGATTTAGACAGTATTGTACCTAGAATGGAGAAACTGAAGGTCATCCTTATCGAGCCATGAACCTCACTGGTGATTAGAACATTTACTCATAGCATAGATTACCAACCATGTTACTTAAAGGAAAAGTGGGGGGAGGCTTGAGGCTCATTGCAAGGAAAAAGAAAAAAGATAAATGGAATCTGGAAATTTCCTTTAAATTAGGAGTACTGATGCTAATACTTTAAACCATTTGTTGGTATTGGTATGTGCTTTTAAGTTGGCTCTGAGTTATGGTGACTCTAACCAAGTATTGTCTTTGTAAGATTTATTCACGAGACTGGCCATTGTCTTCTTCTGCAGCTCATTTGGCTAAGGTTACCAATTGAGTTTCCATGGCTGAATGGGAACTTGAACCTTGGTCTTTCAGAGTTTTAGATCAACCTAGAAATCACTACACTATGTTGGGTGAAAATTCTGCTAATATAAAAGAAACTTCAACAACTAAATTTCTAGTTAGGTTATTTTCAGTATTAAGCCAATAAAAATTTTAAAAATAATTCCATTTTCACCCATCTAAATGTTTACAATTCCGATAGTGTATGAGGTTAATTAAACTATAGATTATTAGGCTCTTAGCCAGCAAAATGGCCTTCAGAAACCATTTTTAAAGGCATTGTTGTGATTCAAGGATAATGCCAAAGGAACTCCTTCCAAAAATATTGCCCTCTGCCTCACATGCAGATTTTACAAGAAAGGTAGCACAGCTCCATAAATCACACAAATTAATTGTCAAATAATCATAGTAAATTAATGCCTGAAGATGAATTTTATGGGAAAAGAGTAATAGCCTGCAGGTGGTTGTGAAAAAATCTTCCCTCCTCTACTCCTGAAAACTTGAAAGATGGAGCAAGATAGATATGGCTTTAGCTGGTAAGACCCAACCCTCCAAAGAGTAGAGCCAATGCCATCACTGTCATCATCATCATCATCACTCCTCAGCTAAAAGGTATCCTGAAACAGTTTAAAAAACAATTCATTCTTTGATTTTATAACTTACTTTTCTCTTGGGATAGAATCAGTGAAAAAACCATGTAGGCATACAATGTAGAACATAACAGGAAAGCAAAATGGAAGAAGCTGAAAGGAGAGAAGGAAAATCAATTGAACAGACTTTTGATGTGAGTGTGGGGAGTAACAAGATAGGAGGAGCTTCCCAATATGGAATAGGTGTATCTTTGTAACTGGTAGTTCTGCTCACTGATCATTATTCTACACTGCAACATGCAAGCAAATTCAAGCACCCATCCCTCCTATTGAGGGACTCTGCTGAATACTGCGACTGTGGTACAAGATGTTGCTATAGAAAAGTCACTTTCTGGGGTTCCTTTCATGCTATGGAATGATAACGGGAAGCCTCCTGTGTTGTTTCTATGGCAGCATGCACCAAATTTTCTATAGTTTTATGACTGAGCTCCTCCAGAAGTAGTTCAATGTCATCTGATGGGAGTCGGCGGGCTCAGTCATAAGATCTGGCTCATGCCACTGAAAATAAACCTGTCTGATGAGGTCATATGAAGCCTTGACATGTGAAACAGTTACATGAAGTGCCTGGCATTCCGTCTTTGGTGCAGTAAACGAACTTGGAGTCTTGGACAAGGTTCATATTTTGTGACAATTTTGTGACAAGACAAAAGCAGTACTAACTGAAAGTAATTATTTTTTTTTAAGACAAAGCAGTTCAAGACTACTGAAAGTCCTCATGAAATTATAAGTAGCACAGACACCAGCCTTTGACACTTTCTCTTTTTTCATGCAAAAGGGAAGAATTTCAAGGGCTTCTTTTGTCCATATTAGAGTCATTTTGGTACATGTTTTGAAGATGCTTTTAGCATGAGTAATTTTTTTTCAAAGAGACTGTAATTTGTACAAAACTGGGAATGGGAAATTGCATTAACCCAAATTTTTGCACAAATGAAATTTTACTAACTTTTGTGGATTTATGAATATGTACAAATTATATGTAATACATTGTATTTTGATCCCTGGGCAAGCATCCTTTATTCATGTGATCTAGTCAACAAATGTCTTGTTCTCTTGTTTAATCACTGGATTAGTGAGGTCTGTAGAAACAATGATGGCAACTTTCGCAAAGAAAGCACTGCCATTAGAACCTTGTCATCATAGTTCTTCATTATCCTGCAAAGACATTGTGACTACTAAAGGAATCAGTTCTAATCCTACTGTTGTTTAACAGCTTTCAATGGCTTGATTGAAATAATAATGGGCATGCTATATATTCAACATCAGAACCTATTAGTTCACATAACAAAATCAGGATTTAAGATTCTCCAACCAGGCTAACAATTTGAATTTTAAAAGGGATAAATGTAAAATACAACAAGAAAAATAAGATAACCAAGCATAGGTTATGTGACACCTAATTTGAAAGCAGTGGATGAGAAAAAGACATTGGTGTCTTGATAGACTGCAGTCTTGACATGAGTCAATGGTATGATCAGGGGCGGTCCTACCTACTCCGGGGGGGGGGGAGTGAAAACATTTTTGTGCCCCCCCCCCCCAGTGGCTCCCAAGCGAAAGTCACGCTCTGGAGCCCAGTGCGCATGCGCGAATTTCCGCGCATGCACACTGGCTCCCGAGCGCGCCTCCCACTTTGGAGCCCAGTGCGCACGCGCGAATCTGTGTGCATGCGCGAAACTGCATGCATGCGCACTGACTCCAAAGCGGGAGGTGTGCTCTGGAGCCAGTACGCATGCGCGGAGATTTTCGCGCATGCGCAGCAGCTCCTACAGGAACTTAGCTACATGGCACAAGGCTACATCATCATGGTCAGAGGCCCGGCCGGCACGGCGCGGGTGCTGGGGCCAACGGTGGGGCGGGGCGGGGGGCAGGGTGGGGAGGGGCGGGGCTGGCGCGGCGGCACCCCTCCCAGGTGGTGACGCCCCTCCCAGGTGGCGACGCCCTACGCGGCTGCGTAGTTGACTTTTTAAAAAATTTTTTATTGATTTTCCCCCTTTCCCACCCTCCCCTCCTTGTACATACAGTTTTTACATCAAACTACAGAGGCTACATTTGAAATATCAGTCTCAGTCTTAATTTTTCTACTCCACCTCTTAACACATTTTCTAAATAATTTCTAACTGGTTCCCACATCCTCTTTGTTATTATTATCTTTTCAATTTTTTCTATATTATTCCATTTACAATTTGTTACTTCCACATTTAACATATTAATTATATAGTTATACCAGTTAGTCAATGTCCATTTTGTTTTATCCTTCCAACCCCTCACTAAAACTATCTCTGCACACGCTATTAATTTGTCAATCAATTTTTCTTTTTGCATATTCTTCAGTCCTATTATCCGTGCATGTAATACATTTCTATTAACTATTACTATATGTAAATCTAACATTCTATTGATTTCTCCTTCAATCATTTTCCATTAATCTTGCGCTTTATCACATTCCCATATCATATGATTGAACACCCCTCTTTGTTCACAGCCATGCCAACACCTATCTTTCATCCCTGGTACAAAGCGTGAAAGTTGTGCAGGAGTTCTGTACCATTTTTGTAGCATTTTCCTTCTGGTTTCCCTTAATGCATTATACTTTTCTCTTGCTATATTACTTATTTCCCTCTGGATGTCTTCCCTCTCAATTTCCATGTCCAATCTCCATGTATGAAAAATTTACTCTATTATTTCTTCTTTTACTGTTATGATTTGTTCATACAGATCTCCTGCCACTTTCTTCTCCCCTCTCAAACATTTCCTAATCACCTTCTCAAATGGACTATCCCGTTCTCTTATTTTTTCCCTTCGTCTGAAAATTTCCTGTCTTATGGCCCAACTTTGCATCCAGTTCCTTGACCCGATCCAGTTCTGAATTTCTTTTTGTTCTACAGGGTTTCCATCCTCTGTGTACAGCGCGGCTGCGTAGTTGACGTAACGCATAGACCAGCCCTGGGTATGATGTGCCAACAAAAAACCATGGAGTTATTGGCTGTTTCAACATAACTATAGTGACTAGCATCAAGAATAATAGAATCACTCTTATTTTCTTCACTCATTTCTCAACTTGGTTTCTGTGTTAATTATGGGCAACAAGGTTTAAGAAGTACATTGACAAGATGAAATATATCTACTGGAAGGCCACCAAGTTGGTGAGGGGTTGGAAAATGACATTTGTTCGTTCAGGAAACCAAATAAGATTGTGCAGTAATCAAAATTTGTGTGGCTTCTTTAAATCTACAAAGTTCTATTATGTTGAATGTTTTCCACTGTTCTAGAGAGCAATGCCCATATCAGTGGATTAAAACTACAAAAAAGCAGTTTGCAACTAAACATTAGGAAGAACTTTCTGATGAGAAATGTTGTTTGACCATGTAGTAGTAAATTTTATTGATTAGCCCTTAGGCCATATCACAATACCAAACCAAACGGCTTTATAAAACTTGATTAAACACCATATAGTAAGTTAAACAAAACATAAGAATACAGTAAATAAATATGATAAAATATATTGCTTTGCGTACAATGTTTGACCATGTAATAAATGGCTCTGAAAAATGGCAAGTACTCATTCACTTGAAATTTTATAGCATGAATTGGATGGATTAGTGCCAGGGAAATTCTATCTGTTCATTACTGCACTTTCAGAAGTCAGACTAGATGATCCTCCGGATTCCATCCAACCCTATAATGCTGTGAATCAAAGAATGGCCATACCACTATGCTTCTATTTCATACAGCTTGTATTTTCCTAACTATTATTGTACATTGTGAAACTCAGATATACTCAGCAAACTGGGAATAAGCTTTATGCAAATGAGGAAGAATTAATCTTCTACAAAATTCATGTAATCCCAATGTACACTCCTGAAAAAAGAAGAAGCAAACCCCAAACTTGTTTTTAATCATCACCATTTGTGATGCTATTCCTTTGGGCTGTTTATCATTAAATTGAGAAGGAAAAAGGCAGTATAGAATTTTACCTCTAATGAAGATGGGATCAAGAGATGGATTGCTGCAGTTGAAAATGCTCTTGGGAATAAAACACAAAGATTTGTATTTAACAAGAAGTAGTCTAATATACATGCATGTAGCATATCTGCAGGAGATGCTTTTAAAGGCATTATTTGCTCCCGGGGAGATAACACACCAATAAACAGAGACAATATTTTACAGATAGATGTTTGTTGTGTATAAATCAAAGTACTCAGAAAGATTCTTTTCTATTAGATGATTTAGAGCAGGTGTCCTCAAACCTTTTAAACAAAGGACCAGTTCACGGTACCTCAGATTGTTGGAGGAGGCACAATAGTTTGTTGCTGTTGCTGTTGCTGTTCTTGTTGTTGTTGTTGTTGTTGTTGTTGTTGTGTGCCTTCAAGTTGTTTCAGACTTATTGCGCTCCTAAGGCAACCCTATCACAGAGTTTTCTTGTCACAATTTATTCAAAGCAAATTTGTCTTTGTCTTAATCTGAAGCTGAGAGTGTGTGACTTGACTAAAGTCACCCAGTGGATTCTGAGCCACAATCTGAGGTTCAAACAACTTTGTCATGCTTTATGAATTCTTCCCCTCTTTTTTTCCTTTCTCTCTCAACTTCTTCTCTTCCTTCCCTCTCTGTTTCCCACCAACTTTATTCCTTTTCCCCTTCCCTCTTTTTCCTACTTCCTTTTCTTTCTTCTATTTTTTCTTTCTATTCCCCCTCCTCTCTCCATTTAAGAGGGAGAACGAATGGAATAGAAAGGATCCCCTCAATTTTGGGGGAAAATAGAGAGAGGAGAGGAAAGGAATGGAAAAGAGATTTAAGAAGCAAGAGGGGGTGGAGAGGATCTCTCTGTTTTGGAGGTAGATAGGGGATAGGAAAGGAAAGCAGTGTTAAGAAGCAAGGGGGGGTAGAAAAGATTTCCTCTGTTTTGTACTTTTGTTTTGTACTTTGAAAATTTATTTATTTATTTACATCATTTATATTCCACCCTTCTCACCCCGCAGGAGACTCAGGGCGGATCACAATGCACATATACAAGCAAACATTCAATGCCATAGACATAGAACATATATAGACAGACAACAAGCTACACAATTAGTCGAGAGCTCACCCCAACCCGGGCAGGCCTCGAATTCATGACCTTCTGGTCAGTAGAGATCATATGCAGCTGACTCCCAGTCAGCTGCGCCACATTCCCGGTACTTTGATAAGAGTAAAGGATGAGAAAGTCAAATCTGGTTTCATTTGTTCACATTTCTCAAAGCAAGAAATCATACTTTTTTGTAGATTAAGATATGGAATCTCAATATAATGAATCAATTATTTTAATTAAAATCTTTATGTAGCCTGCAGTACTATTTTCAGTTACTAGGTGGTAGATGTCCATAAATTTCTCTAAAAATAACACAACAATCAGACATGAGACATTTATTTTTCCAGCATTCCTTTAGGCCAGTGTTTCTCAAACTCAGCTCCTCCAGATGTTTTGGACTTCAGCTTCGACAGTTTCTAACATCTGGTAAGCTACGTAGCTGGGATTTCTGGGAACTGAAGTCCAAAACACCCAAAGGAGCAGAGTTTGAGAAACATTGCTCTAGGCCAGGGGTGGGCAACCTATGGCCCGTGGGCCGGATCTGGCCCAGCAGCCGATGCTGTCTGGCCCTTGGCTCCCTCAAGGCTTCGTCCTGAAGAGAGGGAGGCGAACTCCCATTGGGGCGGCTACAAACGTGAAGAAGCAGGCAGACAGGCAAGCGGAGGGGAAGGAAAGGGAGGGGGAAGAAGGGGAGGCGGCCAGGAGCAAGAGCATGCCTTCACCCTCCTCCTCCTCCCTTCACTTCCTCTTCGCGCGCTCCCCCCTCCCTCTTGCCTTGGCGCTCTTTCCCTTCTTCTGTTTCCTGTCTTCCTGTTTCCTTCCCTCCCTCCCTCTTTCCCCCTTTCATTCCTTCCACCATCTGAACAAAAGAGGGAAGGAGCGGGAGTGCAGCGATGGAGAGGGGGTGGGGCCCGAGTGGGAAAGGGGCAGGACTGGGGTCAGCATGTGTGTGGGGGGGGGTGCTTCCATTCCCGCCTCGTCTTCCTCCTCTTCTGCCTCTTTGGGCATATTGAGGATTTGTGCCAAGTTTGGTCCTGATCCATCATTATTTGAGTCCACAGTGCTCTCTGGATGTAAGAGAACTACAACTCCCAAACTCAAGGGAGATGCCCAGCAAACCCTTTCAGTACTTTCTGTTGGTCTCATGAGAGTTCAGTGTGCCAAGTTTGGTTCAAGATGGCTGAATGGCCATCTGTGAGGAATGCTTTGATTGTGTTTTTCCCTTATGGCAGAAGGAGGTTGGACTGGATGACCCTTGGAGGTCTCCTCCTACTCTAGGAACCTGTTGTTGTTATTATTATTATTGGCTGAATGGCCATCTGTGAGGAGTGCATTGATAGTGTTTTTCCCTTATGGCAGAAGGAGGTTGGACTGGATGACCCTTGGAGGTCTCCTCCTACTCTAGGAACCTGTTGTTTTTGCTGTTGTTGTTGTTATTATTAGCAGAGGCTGAATGAATATTATCATCATCATCATTATTATAATGCTCTCACTGAAATAAATTTCCAAATATTTTGCTTTTATGGCTTTGAGTCAAAAAGGTTCCTGACCCCTGATATAATGAATCACAAATGATACAAATGTTCACATTTTGTTAACCATTGTTTTGTAAAATTTTAGTGAATAAATGTCATTTTTTTCTATGACAACCTCTCTTTTTCATTGCTCATAACATATACTCTTATCAGTCTTATTAATATATCAAAAACGCAATGTAGTGCCTTTTTATTATTATTAAAGAAATTCAATTGATATTATATAGAATGTAGTTCAGCCTTTAGGTGCGGCCCTCCATAATATTTGTGGCTCTCGTGTGGCCCCTTGGAAAAAATAATTGCCCACCCCTGGTCTAGGCAATTCCATCTGAACTTTCCTTCTGTATTAAACAGTTAAAAAATAAAAAGGACAGCTTATTGCACCCAGTAAAGAAAGTAGTTTGAGAAAAGAGAACATTCGGTAGAATGAGAAACAAAAAGAGAAGAAAAGAGAGCTGTGGAAAAGAAAATAATATATACTGGCAAAGAGAAAGAATGTGGGAGTTGGATAGTTGGAAACTAAGAGGTTTCAAACTGTTGTTAAGCACCTGCTATAAATCAATATAGAGAAGTTTTTTATGAACTGCTCTTTTCTTTAAGTTTTATACTCTAATGAAGGGTTTGGTTCCTGAAATAGTATTTGTGAAACCAGAGGCTTAACAATGCCACATTTGTTGAACATCATAAGCCCTATTTTGCATCTGAATGCTTAAAATTAATATTGGCATGTTAAGTGACCTGGCAGGCCTCTGAAAATCCTTCTCCAGCTTTTGTAAAAATCAATAGAAATTTTCTCATCAACTTCATTGATGCATAAATGAGCTCTACTTTACCTACAAAAAATGTTCACGAATATACCAAGCCAGCTATAGTTCTTTTGCCAGCCAAGATCATTTTCCATGTCCTTGCTGCTTTCAGAAGGCTTAATTCTCACCTTGGGTTATCTAAATGCCGTTTCACATTAAAAAGCAAGCTAAACGTTCTGCAGGATTACACACAACCTAAAACTCTAAAAAAAAACCACCCCTGAGTTTTAATAAATCCATTTCAGACTGGGTTCGTCAATTAAAAATCAAATTTGTTCCACTTGAGTTTATTGGTTTAGTGCTGCCATTTTCAGTCTCTGCACAGCAATACATAATAAAATATCTGTATCCATTTTAATTGATTTTTGAGCAAACAAAGTAGTACAGCGTGGAAGTACAGGCCCTTCTCATTAAAAGAAAAATCAAACCGATATGGCGTTACCTCTTAAATAGGAAGGCTTATGTAAATTGGAGTCATGTGGGATGGGGTAGATAAGACAAGCACTTCGGTTCATTGCTAAAAAAATAGGATTATTTAAACAGAGATTATTGTTATCATCTCTCAAACATTTTAGCGTGTTTCAAAATGCAATCAAGTATTTTTGATGGCAGGTTCTGATTGTATTTTTTTCAATCAAAAATGGAAATGTGGAATGAATGGTCTGAAGAATACTAGAATTAATTTTTCTAGTACCATCTGTTTTGAAGAAATGGTATTGCCTATTTTTGTAGTATAGTCTTTAGAAAATATTTATTTTTAAATATGTTATTCACATCTCAGTGAAGATGATGGTTTTTAAAAAAATCAAATGCAAGGATTAATATTAAAATAGGACATGACACATGCAGTAACAATCAGCAGAAAGACATAAATCTACAATAAGCCAGAGTCATGTCTGGGGAAACAGATGGATCTTAGCCTAGTATTAAAATGCCAGTAATGTTAGTGCCAGTCAGAATGATTTTTTTCCTGTGTCAGAAATGACTTGCAAAACTGCAGATTGCTTCTGGTACAAGTCTGAATGATGATGAGGGCATTCCAAATTTAGGGAACTCCTATGGAGAACTTCTTACCACATGTTAATCTCCGACCTTCATTGGTTATAGCAGTGTTTCCCAACCAGTGTGCCGTGGCACATTAGTGTGACGTGAGCGATCATTAGCTGTGCCGTGGGAAATTGGCACTCTTCCCCCTCCTAGCAGCTCTTTCTCCCTATTTCCCTCCCCAAAGATCCTCCCCGAGGCAAAGGAAGGGCTCCGCCAAATGCCAGGGCCAGGGCCGCCTTGAGGAAGCCTTCAGGAGCCTCGACTCAGCATGGCTCCAGCTCCTGCTCAGGGCTGCTTCAGCCTCCCAATACGTTTCATAGATCTGTTGTGGCCTCTTTCGCTGCCTCCCTTCTCCCTCCGCAAAAGCAGAGCACTGGGCGGAAGTGATTGAGTCGGTGTTTTCGCGTTGGCTTGGATTTCTCGCGAGAACAAAGCTGGAAGCTCCACATCGATGAATTGGGCAGTGAGCAAACCTGGGAGCATCAGGAGGCTGAAGCATTCACAGGTTTCTAAGAAACAAATTGAGCCTCTCTGCTTGGAAGTGGGTTTTTAAAAACTATTTTACTGGATTTTTCGAGAGTTGCCTCCCCCCCCCCAAGGAATTGTTTATAACAGCTTCATGACATCCATAGTTAAATGGAAGCAAGTTTCACTCAGGGTGAAATTTCACAAGGGTCTAGAAAACAAGCCCTACGAGGAGCGGCTTGAAGAACTGGGCATGTTTAGCCTGAAGAAGAGAAGGCTGAGAGAAGACATGATAGCCATGTATAAGTATGTGAGAGGAAGTCATATATATGTTTTGTTCATCGAAAAAGGCCCAGGTTTCACCCTGAGTGTATAAATACATTAAAAAACATATTAACTATATGTATTACTGTGTTAGAGTGTCATTTTGTGTCATTTTGGTTGGTGGTGTGCCCCAGGATTTTGTAAATGTAAAAAATGTGCCACGGCTCAAAAAAGATTGAAAAACACTGGATTATAGGATGGGATGGATGTTCCTTTTGTCACAGTTAAGGGCATGAGCAAGATAGTTCAGAGAGAGATATTTCTTAAAATAACCAAAAAATCACGAGTTACTGAAAATAGTTCTTGTAGCTAATCTTAATTTTCTATAATTTCAAAATAAATAAGATCTGGACACACGCAACTCCTCCAAGACACTGTCTTGTAACACCAAATAATCTCAGAAGTGAAACCACACCCACATAACTGAAACAATTGCAACAATACCAAAACATGATATATTGGGTTGCTGTGAGTTTTCTGGGCTATATGGTCATGTTCCAGAAGCATTCTCTCCTGACATTTCGCCCACATCTATGGCAGGCATTCTCAGAAATTATGAGTGGGGTTTATATATCTGTGAAATGTCCAGGGTGGGAGAGAGAATTCTTGTCTGTTTGAGGCAAGTGTGAATACTGCAATTGATCACCTTGTCTGGCATTGAAAAACCTTGCAGCTTCAAGACTTGGGTGCTTCCTGCCTGGGGGAATATGATATATTATTTCTCATTATATTAAACAGTTGATGTAATACTAACATATATACACACTCCATTACCCAGGTGTCATTGGGGCACTGCCTGCCTACTTTTTCCTTTCTTAAATTTATTTATTATTTCGATTTGTATACCATCCTTTCCACATTGGCTCAGAACGGTTTACAGTATATTGAACTATAACAGGAAGCATAAAACAGTAAAACAGTGAAAATCAGACAATTTAAACAATATCCCACTATAACCAAGAGAGGCTAAAGGCTAAATGCCTGTCGGAACAACACCATTTTGCAAGCTTTCCAGATAGCCGGCAGCTCGCTAATTGCTGATACTTCAGGTGGTAAATTTTTTCACAGATATGGTGCTGCCACGGAGAAGGCTCTTTGCCTGGTTGACAACAAGTGGATGGTTCGCAGGGAGGGAATCTGCAAGAGGTTGAGATCCTCAGAGCGAAGAGATCTCTGGGGAACATATGGGAGTAGATGGTCCCTCAAGTACACCGGCCCCAGACCATACAAGGCCTTAAAGGTCAAGACCAGCACTTTGAAGATGATCCAGTGCTCAATTTTTAACCAGTGCAGACGCTGCAGAGTTGGAGTGATATGAGCCGTGGCTGGCACTCCAGCCAAGAGTCTCGCTGCCGCGTTCTGCACCAGTTTGAGCTTCCAGATGACCAACAAAGGAAGACCAATGTAAAGGGAGTTACAGTAGTCTAACCTCAAGATGACCGTCACCTGGATTACCATGGCTAGGTCATTTCCGGAGAGATAGGGCGCCAGCCGCCTAGCCTGCTGCAGATGGTAGAAAGTGGATCTGCTGACAGTGGAGACCTGAGCCTCCATTGTCAGCAGCAGGTCCAACTGGACCCCCAGACTCTTTAGTAATGCCTCACTGTCCAGAGTAGGCAGCTGCAGCTCACACCCACCTGGTTGATCCAGCCAAAGGATCTCCGTCTTCGATGGATTCACTCTCAACCAACTAGCTCGTAGCCAACCAGTCACAGCTTCAAGGCATTGTTGGAAACAATCAGGTAAAGAGTCTGTTCGGCCATCCATCCTCAGCACCAGCTGGGTGTCATCAGCATACTGGTGACACTCCAGACCAAAACTCCGCACCAACTTGGCAAGTGGTCACATGTAGATGTTAAACAATAAAGGGAAGAGAATGGCTCCCTGAGGCACCCCACAACTTAAGGGGAGCCCCTCAGAAACTGTAACCCCCCTCTCCACTCGCTGTCCCTGGACAAGGAGAAAAGAGGACACCCATTTCAAGGCAGTCCCCCTCACTCCCGTCATGGCTAGGCGGTGGGTTAACAATGCATGGTCTACTGTATCAAAAGCTGCTGTGAGGTCCAATAACATGAGCAGCGCTGATCCCCCTTGATCCAATTGGCAACGGAGCTGGTCCATGATGGCGACCAGCACAATCTCTGTCCCATGCCCAATACGGAAGCCGGACTGGTAGGGATCTAAACTGGCTGTGTCATTTAGGAACTGCTGCAGTTGGCAGCAGTTCCTTCTTGTCATATATGTCAGCTTTCTTTCCCAGTGACATCACAGAGGGGCAATTTACCTAGTAACAGCCTTTGTGATACAAACATCCATCAATCCATCAATATTTTGACTTTAATATGGAGAGATGATGGCAATGATGATGATGATGACAACGACAACGATGATGATACTGTCTTGATTGTTGGAAGAAATTAGAATTAATTAGAAGCAACTCAAACTGGTTACTAGGCATGAGAAAAAAGTTATGAAAATGAAATGATTCGGAAGAAATTCGTAAGAAATGCTACTTTTGAGTATTTCCGCATCTGGAACGCCAACCAGGAAGTGGACTTTCTTTATAGAACTTCGGGGCCAGGATTTTCTTAAGTGTCGTTATTAGGTCGTAAGGGGGGCACCCTCCTTCTCTCTCACCACCCTCCCGCCTCCCTTGCCAATAAGTATTATGGCAAGGCAAGCCCTAAACTCGCTCCTTCTTTCGGCTGGAAGCCTGGAAAAATGTAAACAGAAAGGTTTACTAAGAAGTAAATCTGCAAAGGAGGGCACTTTGGATGAAGTGCCCTCTCTTGTGGATTTACTTGAGTAAACCTCTCTGTTTACATTTTTTCCAGGCTTCCCTGCCTCTCCTGCCCTGCCAGGATCTAAAGCATCAAAGAGTATTGGGGTGAGAAACCAACCTAATGTATAATAGAATGAATGCTACTGTAAGTGCCTAATATTATAAGTAACCAACTGGTCATACCTACATTCCATGCACATGCAATAATACAGCAGTAATAACAATAACAAGAGGTAAAATTCAAATCGAAGTATTCTGACTGGTCCCTCCTCATGCGGTGCAACGGGCTCTTCTCTATGAGCCGGGAAAAGCCAGCGTTTGCTGCCTGGGTGCACACACATACATATTCTTTGGGGGGGGGGGTTGCTGCAGAATCCCGGGCTCATAGGGAAGATTCTGCAGCAAATCCCCCAAAGAATATGTATGTGTGTGCACCCAAGCAGCAAACGCTGGCTTTTTCCCGGCTCACAGAGAAGAGCCCGTTTGCACCGCATGAGGAGAGACCAGTCAGAATACTTCGGTTTGAATTTTTCCTCTTCTTATACCCATTGTTATTACTGCTGTATTATTGCATGTGCATGGAATGTAGGTATGACCAGTTGGATTACTTATAATATTAGGCACTTACAGTAGCATTCATTCTATTATACATTAGGTTGGTTTCTCACAGGATCTAAAGCCTTGAAGAGGCTTCATGAGGGGCCAACTTCAGCCCTCCAGGTGTTTTGGACTTCAACTCCCACCATTCCTCACAGCCTCAGGCCCCTTCCTTTTCCTCTCAGTCTGGGCAAACTTGGGCCCTCGCTCCCTCAGGATCAGGGTGAGAGAGAGGCAGCGAGGAGCGAGGGGGGCTCCTCCTCCTTTTTTTTGCTGCTTCCAAGAATAGAATACCCCCTCCCTCCCTCCTTTGCTCCCTCCTTCCTATTTGGAGAGTCACATCTAGAATTCAGTGTGACTTATTCAAGTTTTGTTTACAACTCCCAGAAATCCCAGCCAATTTACCAGCTGTTAGGATTTCTGGGAGTTGTAGGCCAAAACCATCTGGAATGCGCATGCGCTGGCATACGAACTACTAACGAATTTCGTTAGTAATTAAGTTACATTTTAGAAATTTTTGGAAAATTTTTTGTAAGTCTTTCTATTACCAATCAAAAAAGCCCCCCCCCCCCATTAGATTTTTGATTTGCTATTTTTGGGTTCTAAACCATGCCTATTGGTTACCATTAACTTCCAGCTCTCCATGAAATGCATGGTTCCTTTTCCTTATTCATCACACTGGCTAGTTTGCGAATAAAGTAATATTTATTCAGTTAATTCAATCACAAAGATGTTTCATTCAGTTCATGATTATGTAGATTGTGATCATTCCTGAAACATTTGTATTACTACACAATTCAAGTTAGAGTATTTCTATTTCTATAAAATAAGCAGATGCCCTCTTTCACTGTGCAGATCCACAATGCAACCATGGCTTTGGTCTTTTGTCTTCTGGGCAGCAGTGTTGCCTAGCTGACAAATAAAGAAGTGATTTTAGTCTGCTTTAAATAAGGAGGCTTTCATGAATTATGCAAAAGGTGGTCTCCATCAAGGCAAAGCAGTCCTTGCTTTGTAAATTACACAATAGGCAAAATGCTTTCTTAACTCGAGTATCAGACAATGGTGTTGTTATTTCACTTCCAGAATGACAACTTGCATAATTCACACAGAGAAATGTTCCTAATTCCTTGGCTCAAGCTGACTGGAAAATCTAATGTGAAGAAGGCTAGCGAGAGACTAAAACTCTACCAAATGAAGGAGGAGCAAAACACTTCAGCCAGGGGACTCTGAGGCCAAGGAATGTTCTCTAGTGACCTCTTCTGCCATCTTTCATTATAATCAAGCATTTACAGCATTAGCAACTGCAGCCTTGTTGACTGTGTTGCACAAGGTTCGTGATGAGGTGATTAGCTTCAGACTGAAGTGCTCCAAAGATGTTGCAAAGGCATATGCATAACCTTGCAACGACGGCATGATATTGTGACAAATACAGATTTGCAACACACAAGATTTGTGTGTGTGTATAGGCAATTCCCAAGTTATGAACAAGATAAGTTCTGTAGGTTTGTTCTTAAGTTGAATTTGTTTGTAAGTAAGAATAGGTATGTTTTTAAGTGTAACCCCAGCCAAAAATTATATATTTTAGTTTTGGATAGCGTAGGAAAGGTTTAACACCCTGTGGTGTTTCTTTTGCTATATATGCCTCACTATTTGTCCCTGCGATAATTGGATTTTGAAAAAATTGGCTTGTTGTGGCAGCAAGGATTGGTGAGAAAGCATCATTGGAGAACTCTTTTCCCCATGATAATAACTTTCAGGAGTGAATTTCCCATCCTAGAGGGAATAATAATAACAACAACTACTACTTTATTTATACCCCTCCGCCATCTACCTGGAGGGACTCGAGGCAGCTCACAAAAGAACTCAAGATGCAAAAACAAAATAAAGTAAATATCACAATAACAATAACAACCATATAAAGTCATGAAATCCTAATAGTTAAAAATCAAGAAAATTCAACTGTAGCTGCAGATATGAACAAATTGCAATCAATATCAGTCCATAAAGTGCAAGGTGAAATAACACTAGTCCTCAAATATAGTAGGTAAGGATTCCTAAACAAGATTAAAGAGCTGTTTGAAGAGCCAAATCTTCAAATTGGTTCAAACTCTTGGAGAATGGGGGCTAATCTAATTTCCCTGGGGAGGGCATTCCAAAGGGGCCACCACCGAGAAGCCCCCCCCCCCCGTCTCCACCAACCGCACTTGAGATGGAGGTAGGATCAAGAGAAGGGTCTCCTCGGCAGATCGCAAAGCCCATGCCGGTTCATAGAAGGAGATGCACTCTCGAAAACAAGCATATAGGGCTTTTTCGGTGATGACCTGCATTTTGAATTGTCCAGAAACCTATTGGCAGCCAGTGGAGTTGTTTTAATACTGGCATTGTATGCTTCCTATAATTGACCCCAGTTAGTAATCTGACAGCTGGTCTTTGCACTGATTTCAGGCTGCCTTTAAAGGCAGAACCACATATTTTGCATTACAATAGTCCAATCTAGATAGAAGTAAGGTGAGGTACAGTCACAGCTGGTGCACAAGTTTTAACTATGCAAAGGCCCTCCCAGCTACCACTGACACCTGAGCCTCAAGGGTCAGCATTGAATCCAAGAGGACCCTCAGACTGCAGACTTGAGCACAGGTTTCCACCCTATACCCCAATTGGCCTCATGATTGACCAGGAGGACTAGAAAGGAGATTGCACATAGTAGAGAAAGCAGAGGAGATTTTAAAGGCAGTCCAGGGAGGATAGCTAGCTGCACTGAGCTACAGGTCATCGCTCTTCCTTTCCCATTTTAATTAATTAATTCATTAATTAATTAACTTTATTTCTATTCCGCTCTTCTCACCCCGAAGGGGACTCAGAGCGGATTACAGTACACATACTTGCAGACAATCCCTGCAGCTCAACATATGACATATAAACATGTGACATTTATCACAGTACAGTACATACATTTTGGCATATTATACATATATTGACAAACAGAGGCAAACTTTCTGGCCACCAGGGGGAGCTGACACACCCCTCATCTCTCTCAGTGTTTCCTTCCAGCATCCCTTGTTTCTTCCGCATTCCTCAACGATTCTTTATGGCCTCATAAATCAGTCAAAATTTGCCTCCCCACTTTAATGTGGTACCTTTATCTCCTACTTGACAAATGTAACTGTCTTTTGGGCTGGAAAAGCCTCAGATTCTGGCAACGTCGGTTTTGAGAGGACCTTTGCATTGGGTTTGCCTTCATGTTCATGGACTTAAGTTTTCTGCTTTGCCTTTGGAAATCCTAGTTTGAGTTTTTGGGACTTTGATTATCTTGGAATCTATTGGATTCTCTTGGACTCGATTGGATTTATAATCTGTACTGCTTTTGGCTCCTGAAGCCTTCCTGCTTGGATTATAGATGTGCTTTCCTTTTATCCTTTTTGATTCTTCGTTGCTTTGCTGATATTACCTGCTTTAATAAATGACTATATTTCAAGTGCTGGTGTTGTGTGATTACATCTAGAGGGTCCACGAACCTGGAGTGCGACACAAGCAGAAACGGATCGAGGTTCAGCCGAAATGCAGAAGCTTAGTAATATGAATGTTTGGCTTGTTCATATGGTCAGATCAATATAATTATTTGTTTTCATTATTCCAATTTCTGATGCTTTAATAGAGTCTGTCTTAAGAGAACCATAAAAATTTCATACAGAAAGCTTACACCCCCAGGTTATACAAGCTTTTGTCACTATTTGATTTATCTTCACATTTCAATGCTGCCATGTTTATAACTGATGTACCTAATTTCCTGAGGGAGGGTTTAAAAAAAAGTTTCTAAAAATATAACTGCATTCTGTTGATTTCCTTTTTTTAAACATGCCAATGGCTGGAAAGTGGTGGTAGACAAAATAAAATATTTATTCATTAAGGCATGACTAGCCAACTACATCAAGAAATATTTGTAGGCACCGGCTGTGGGTTCATGCTAAAATTAAACGAACTGTTTCAAGGTGCTCAGGTGCATGTCTTATTAATAGAATAAAAGAAAAGGGCAGGAAGGAAGAGAATCAAAATTAGATCCAGGTTTTTCAAATCAGTGCATACTCCATAAACCCTTTAAATCCTGCAGGAAACCTTTCTATGTTGTGTGTGCTGGATAATTTCAGAAATTATTGTTCTCTTCTGCGGAGATTCAGGAGATAAATTTTAACCACACAGGCAAGTGCAGTACAGTCTCGTATGGGGCACTGTATGTGAGGTTACTTTATGAATTACTTTATATGCTTTGCATTTTTCATCTGAATACCGGGCTCTTATTTTCCTAGTAGATTTACTTAAAGATATAGTATCAGTTAAAAGTGACACTATATAGGTTTAAAACTGAAGAATCCACAGTGCCATCTCTCCAAATGTCATCCCAGAGAGATGTGGAGGTCAGGAAGGCCAACACACATTTTGGTGCCTCAAATGTTAGAGCTGTTTCTGGGTATATTTGACTTGCTGATTCTGAAAGTGGCACCAAATTTTCCCTATCAGCTCTAGTTTTTGCGAAACAGATATCACAGTCTTCACCTGCTCACCCATAGAAAATCATGATAACCATATCTAAGAAACTATAGCTGATGTGGTCTATCCAATGCAATTTTCTGAATCAGCACTCCAAATAACACCAGGAACAGACATAAAAACCAAGACCACAAGACTTTTTGTTTGTTTGTTTGGATGTGTTACCTCTCGGCATTTCTTTGCCAACGAAGATTCTTAGGAAGGACTCATCCCATGCTTTTTACAAGCACCTTGATTCCTAAAAAGGCCAATCTGAGATAGGCAAGTTTGGTTGCAGAAAGCACAGCAGAAAGTCTCCTTGGGTGATGTTGTTTCCAAGTTGCGGTTCTTTCTGCATTGTCGTTTCTCTTCGAGACCCGTTTGGTGTGTCTTCTCGAAAGAGGCCGCAGCATTGTGGATAGTGCATCTCCATGCCTCCCGATGTGAGGCCAGGGTGGACCATTGTTGGTGATCAATCTAGCCGAGCCTGAGATGTTGTTTCAGGGAGTCCTTATATCTCTTTTTGGAGGCACCTCTTTGTTTGTGGCGTTTCACCATAGAGTAGTATCTTTGGGAGGCGGTGGTCCTCCATCCTAGAGACGTGTCCCAGTTGGTAGTGCATGCACCAATAGCATGGCCTCAATGCTTGTGACTTCTTGCTCAAGGACAGCAACATTAGTCACATATATCGGCTCCAGAAACTATTTTTGTGCAAGACAGCGCTGATTAATTACAAAACTGCATCCAGAGGTGTTGGGATGTGTCCCATGTTTCAGATGGTCACGGAGAATATATCTCAACGATAGCTCTAAATATTTCAAAGAGTAAAAAGGCACTTATATGCCAAGATATGATGAACGGATTCAAAGGTAATGTAATGTCAATTTCAGAGGATATTTCCTTTTATCCTTATGTGAAAATGTCAGTCATATATATCAGCTACTGCTAGCAATGACTAGACAGTCTATTTTTCAGGACTACGTCTGAACACATTGTGTGCTGAAACCAAACCTTGGGCAGAATTTGTGCTCATTCTACTTATTAATGATGGTTGACAGACAGATTTTTTCTAACTTCTATTCACTCAAATCAGCATAAATAAATAAATAAATATTTTTCATTGTAAATTGAAGTTAAACCCATCTGTTCTATTCAAATGATAAATTCCATTGAGAAATATGCCTCTTTGTCTACATGCTCTACTTTGTGAATTCCAAACAATCCTGCCAAATATAATCAAGGAACTGTTATTCTTTCCTGCCCAACTCCTAGTTATAGTTGCCATAGAATGTGCGTCATTTGTTAGTTATGCTTGGACGCATGGTTTCTGCCTAATATGCCATTGCAATGCAGCTTCCTGTTTTCTAAGGACTAGAATGTATTCAGAAATACTAACTACAATGTGTTAAAGAGGTATTATGGTTCCTAGTTAATGGCAGAAGGACATGTAAAACCATCCATACAGTGCCAAAAATGATGCTGGTGCCATCCTTTTCATCAGCCTGCTTTGTCTCTTTTCTTTTATTGAAAGTAAAGTTGTTAAAATTAAATAACTTTTTTTTACAATTTTACTATTATTTTAGAGCATGTCCAACTCAACATTCAGAATAAAAAATTCTGAAAGAGGGCAGATGGGGGAAAAGATGCAATATTATATAAGATTTTTTTATTTTTGTCAGATAAAGAGCTTAAAACACAAGAAAATGAAGAAATCTCATATGGCGTTATCTCTTCTTTTGCTTATGAGATTGGCTGTTCTGGACCACGCAGACTTATCTAGAATGCACACTTCTGTGAACAATATAATAAATGGAATATCAGAACCAGTTATTCATCAATCCTACTAAACTTTAAGTTTTTGGTTTCTTTTGAGAAACAAACCCAACAACATCTGAAGAAGCTAAAGAGATAGTAATTCAGTGCCCAGCAGCCATCAAACTGCAAGGTATCAGCAGGCCCTATTATTTCATGTTGTATTGAGTCATTCTCTAACTCAGTGTTTCCCAACCAGTGTGCCATGGCACACTAGTGTGCCGTGATCGATCATCAGGTGTGTGAGGAAAATTGGCACTCTTCCCCCTCCTAGCAGCTCTTTCCCTCCCCAAAGATTCTCCCAGAGGCAAAGGAAGGGCTCTGTCAGGGCCAGGGCCAGACCTTCAGGAGCCGCAACTCAGCATGGCTCCAGCTCCTGCTCAAGGCTGCTTCAGCCTCCCGATGCTCCCAGGTTCACTCACTGCCCAATTCACCGACATGGAGCTTCTGGCTTTGGCTGTTCTCGCGAGAAATCCAAGCCAACGTGAAAACACCAACTCAATCACTTCCGCCCAGTGCTCTGCTTTTGCGGAGGGAGGCAGCGAAAGAGGCCACACAGATCTATAAAACTTATAGAGTCTATAAGGGTCTATAAGGGTCTGGAGAACAAGCCCTATGAGGAGTGGCTTGAAGAGCTGGGCATGTTTAGCCTGAAGAAGAGAAGGCTGAGAGAAGACATGATAGCCATGTATAAGTATGTGAGAGGAAGTCATATATATGTTGTGTTCATCAAAACAGGCCCAGGTTTCACACTGAGTGTATGAATACATTTAAAAACATATTAACTATATGTATTACTGTGTTAGAGTGTCATTTTGTGTCATTTTGGGGGTGTGCCCCAGGATTTTGTAAATGTAAAAAATGTGCCGCGGTTCAAAAACTATTGAAAAACACTGCTTTAACTTTAATCAATCTACACCCTTATCTTAGGCTATCATATAATAATGATCTGTCTAAAACTGCTGACATTAACAGGATTTAAAGCAGTACTGGGCTGCCTCCACACTACCATATAATGAAGTTTGAAACTACGTTGTATTTATTTTTATTTATTTGCAGTACTTTTACCCCGCCCTTCTCACCCCCGAAGGAGGACCCAGGCCGGCTAACAAGGCAACAATGTGATGCCTAAAATACAATATTAAACCATAAAAATAACATTTAAAACATTTAAACAACATCTCAGTACTCAGTTAAGTTAAAAACAATGTTCGTCCACAAGTCAGGTTAAAATCAAGAAGCCATATTTCGTCTGTCAACTTGCCAATCCTATACTAATCTACATGCTGCATTCTGCTACTGTGCAAAGGCCTGGTCCCATAACCAGGATATCATCAGTGTAGAGTCATATAATGTAGTTAAACCATGCCTACTGTTTTCCTTTTCCTTTAGAAAACATTTATTTAGTGCTACGGATCTGTCAACAATCTTTTAGGAAAGGACAGAAATTTTAAGTTTTCTTGGTGCCAAATTTAACACATTATTTTCACAATGAGTAGGTCAAGCAATATTTTGTATTTTATGGTATGAGGCAGGCAAACTGGTATTGCAGGTGGATCATTTTTGGTGATGGTCTTTAGCACATGATGCCATTCATATCCTGCTGCCATCCTGCCTTCTTCCTGTGATTTAGCTCCCAATCCCACAATACTCCAATTACCTACCTTGCCAGCAGTAAAGTAGCATCAGGGATAGGGATCCTCCCCCGGTCCCCATTCTCCACATGGTTCCAAAGCTGTCTGTTTTGTGTTTGTTTTATATTGTATAGTCATATCTGTCTTTCAAAAAAGCCAGAATTGCAATATTGCTCTGAAATGAAATTAAAAATAAAGAAACTACGAAACAGTGGGAATGCAGGAAGATGGGGGTTATGTGAAGCACAATAACAGGCAACAAATTGCTTATTTGGTATAATATCAAATGTGCTATGGCAGCCGGGATCGATGGAATCCCACCTGAAGCTTGGAAACAGGGAGGTCATGTACTTCATGCTAAATTCCACAAGCTCCTTGTGAGTTGCTGGGAAAAAGGTGAACTGCCATCAGATCTCCGAGATGCAGTTATCATCACCCTGTATAAGAAAAAAGGAACAAAATCCGATTGCTCAAACTATCGAGGTATAACACTGCTCTCCATTGCTGGAAAAATCCTTGCAAGGATACTCCTGAACAGATTAGCTCCTGCTATTGGAGAAGAACTTCTCCCGGAAAACCAATGCAGCTTCAGAGCTAATAGGAGCACCACAGATATGGTTTTTGCCCTTAGACAACTGCAAGAGAAATGTCAAGAGCAGAACAAAGGACTCTATGTAACATTTGTCGATCTCACCAAAGCCTTCGACACTGTGAGCAGAAAAGGTCTGTGGCAGATCCTGGAACGTCTAGGATGTCCCCCCAAATTCCTCAAAATGATTATCCTGTTACATGAGGGCCAGCGCAGTCAAGTCAGATACGGCGATGCTCTCTCGGAGCCTTTTCTAATAACTAATGGAGTGAAACAAGGTTGTGTTCTTGCACCAACCCTATTTACAATCTTCTTCAGCATGATGCTCCAAAGGGCTACAGCAGACCTTGAAGAAGAAGACGGCATATATATACGCTATCGTACTGATGGTAGCTTGTTCAACTTAAGTTGTCTGAGGGCTCGCACGAAGACTCTAAACTATCTAGTCCGTGAGCTGCTTTTTGCTGACGATGCTGCCCTTGTCGCCCATTCAGAAGCAGCCCTGCAGCACCTCACATCTTGCTTTGCAGCAGCTGCAGAGTTGTTTGGGCTGGAAGTCAGCCAGAAGAAAATGGAAGTCCTCTACCAGCCCGCACCACAGGAAGAACACCATCATCCCCACGTCAGCATAGGCACATCTGTGCTTACGTCCGTTCAGCAGTTCACCTACCTGGGAAGCATCATCTCTTCAGACGCCAAGATTGACAAAGAGATAGATCACAGATTATCAAAGGCATATAGTGCATTTGGAAGGCTTCACAAAAGAGTCTGGAGCAACAAGCACCTGAGGCAAGGCACCAAAATCAGTGTGTACAGAGCTATCATACTGTCTATTCTCCTCTATGGGTCTGAAACATGGGTCAACTATCGCCAACACCTACGACTCCTTGAACGCTTTCATCAGCGCTGTCTTTGCACAATCCTAAATATACGCTGGACCAACTATGTGACGAACGTCGCTGTTCTTGAGCGAGCAGGGATCACCAGCATTGAGGCCATCCTATTGAGAACACAGCTGCGCTGGGCAGGACACGTCTGTAGGATGGAGGACCACTGCCTCCCAAAGATACTACTCTATGGTGAACTCGCCACGGGTCAGCGCAAGAGAGGTGCCCCCAAAAAGAGATACAAGGACTCCCTGAAACAGCATCTCAGGCTCGGCCAGATTGATCACCAACAATAGTCCACCCTGGCCTCACATCGGGAGGCATGGAGGCGCAATATCCACAAGGCTGCAGCCTCTTTCAAGAAGACACACCAAATGAGTCTCGAAGAGAAATGACAACGCAGAAAGAACCGCGACTTAGAAACAACATCACCCAATGAGACTTTCTGCTGTGCTTTCTGCAACCGAACTTGCCTATCTCAGATTGGACTTTTTAGTCATCAACGCGCTTGTAAAAAGCGTGGGATGAGTCCTTCCTGAATCTTCATTCGCGAAGTAATGCCGAGAGAGAGAGAGAGAGAGAGAGAGAGAGAGAGAGAGGGAGAGAGAGAGAGAGATTTGTTATCACCGATAGTACAATTATAGTAGAATAGCAGGTTCGTGTGATACAAGTCCTAAGATTGGATCCAAAGTGCTGAGGAGTATTCTTACATTTAATCCTTGCATTATATATTCTGCTCATGGCAATGAACTCAAACTTTGAAAATCTAATATTCACTGTGATTATTTCACCTCTGTAAATATATGTCTGTACATATTACCTACACAGTAGCAAACTCTATTGCTTTTCATGGAATGGTTTATAGCAGGAGTGGGAATCACACAGCTCTCCAGATGTGGTTGTTCTGCATCATTCAACATGCCTGGGCAAGCCAGGAATGCTGATGAGGGCAGTTGGAAGTTGAAATTCGACAATGTCTAGAGGGCAACATGACTCCTATTCTTGATTTGTGGAACTGTAGCACAGGCATAAGCATTATATGATTACCTGAACGTATTGTAACAATTTCAATAGCCAGAGGTTGCTTTCTAATCTTCCTTGAGAACTATAGCAAGGAGATTATATCCACAAGAGATTCAAGATCAAAATGACATCTGCGTTCTCCACATAATAATTTCCAAGGAGTCAACAAGAACACATCGAGAGAGAGAGAGAGAGAGAAAATAATATGTCAGAGGTAACAGGCTGCAGAAATATTTAATAATTTGCCAAGCTAGTTGTGTTCCATTCTTTAAAAAATGTATACAAATTAGGTTGAGGTGGTATGGTGGAAAGGGGAGTAGTAGTTAATCCATATGAATATAGTTTATATTACTAGAATAACCAAGCTAAGGATGGATCTACACCAATTATTTTTTCCAAGGGGCCACACAAGAGCCAAAAATATTATGGAGGGCTGCACCTAAAGGCTGAACTACATTCTAATCTACATTATTTATTTATCTATTTACTATATTTACTATATATTACACATCATTAATATTAACATATTAATATATCAAGAAATATTCATATATTATATATTTATATATTATTAGTATTAATATCAATTATAATATTATATTATTTATTATATTATATTATTTATTATATTATTATAAAATTATTATTATTATTATAAAATAATAATAAAAACCACTAAAATGAAATGAAATGAAATTCAAGAAGACAAAGTGCGAACCAAGATAGAGGCTGACCTCCTCAAGAGAGGAAGGATCCCGACTTCCGGTGGGAAATGGCGACGGGAAAGCCACGCTAGGGGAGAGCTCCTCTGAGCGAGGACTCACGTTGAGCGGTCTGGTCGAGCTGAAAGCTCCCAACCCCCTCCGGATCGAGTGAGGGGGTGTCGCGAACCCCGTGGAGTAACCGTAGATCCCAAAGATCTCCCCCCCCCCTCAAGGGAGGGGGATCTAGAGGGTCCGGTAGCTCCGGGGAAGGCGAACCGCTCCGTGAGAAGCAGACGAAAGACTGCAAACCGCCGCCACCCCCACTCTTCGAGAAAGAATCAGAAAGGAAGAAAGAAGCCTCGGAAGAAGAGGCGAAAGAACGTAAGTTCTTAAAGAATATATTTCTAGCTTACCAAAAATCTACAGAAAAGAGACAGAGAAGCACCAAAGTCGAAAAGTAAGAGAAAGGAAACAGGAAAGGAGATTGGCAAACCCATAAACCTCAGTGGAAGAGAAAGGAATGGAAAAGAACTGAAAATAAGAAGCAAGGGATAGAAAAGAGATAAGGCGTCACCGGGTGGGAAAGAAAGGGAAGGAAGAAAGAGCGATTATTCCCCCGGGCTGCCGGAACCCCATCCCTTCCCTGAGGCCCCGAAAGAGCAAGGAAAGAAAGTCCCCGAACACCCAACAGCCTGAAAAAGGAAATGGTGGAACTGACCTTGAGCGCCATGATGTTTAGTCTGGCAGCCTTGTCTTTATAAACAAAGTGAGGGTGAAGAGAGCGGAAGCGGAAGAAGGCAAGAATAGAGGACTGTGGGAGCGCTTGGGGCCGGAAGACTGGAAAGAAGGCGGGGGAGGACTCAGGAGGACTCAGGAGAAGGGCAGAAGTGACGTAAGAAAGGGAAGACCATCGGGAAGGAAAGGGTGGAGTTGGAGGCCGGAAGAAAGAACAGACCACGGAGAGACCATAGAGAAAGTCCGAGATAGAGCGACAAGCCGAAACGGACGAATTGGGACATTAAAATACAGCGCCACGCCGCGGGAAGGAGCGAAGGAGACCTAGGAACTTGACAACGACAGGGAAGCAAGCAAGGAAGAAGAAACAGAGAGTCTTGGGCACGACATACAAATAAAGCGATCCCCTCCGTTTAAATCGAGAAATTGGACATTCAAAGAATAAACAAGAGGGGAAATGGACTCAGTACAATTAAATTAATTACAAATCCGATATAGTAAATTTACAATTATCAAATCATATAAAGTCTATAAATTTTGAACTACAATCAACAAATTAACCTTTAGGTGAAGGGACTACTGCCATCTGGGGATTACAGATTATGTGATTGAATGAACTAAGGAAGTAATTAATTAATTAAATTTAGTAGGGAATAGAGGAGCCCAGTTTTAGGTATTATGGATAAAATGAAAGAGATACGAGGTACCCAAAGGAGAGGATCCCAAGGGGCCTTAGATAATCCACCAATCTGGACAGACATTCTGAAGGAAATTCAGAAATTGAGTGAAAAAAATGACAAAGTCCAGAAAGAAGTTCATGAGATGACACAGAAGCAAGACTTATACTATAAGGCTACACAGGAGGAATTGGTGAGCCTGAAAAAGAAATCAAAGAAGATGTGGGACAAATTAAAAGGACATAACTCACCTGTACGGAGACGTAAAGGGCTTACAAGAAGGGAAAGAAAAGACAGAGGCAATTCAGTCAAATCTAATTAAGAAAATTAAGAAACTGGAAGCACAAAATGAGAGGCTAGAACGAAACCAAGAAAGAACTCAGCAGATGGAGATGGATTACCAACCGTCTCAGGAATATACGAGAAGAGACGAACCAAGACATACTGAAAACAGTCCTTGAACTACTGTCTAAAGCATTGGGAGAGGAAGAACAGGACATAGAGGAAGAAGTGGACCAGGTCTTCCGGATATCCTCAGCCTACGCGAGGCAGCATAAAACGCCAAGAGACACAATCGTCCAATTCACAAAACGAAGAACTAGGGACGAAGTACTAAAGAAGACAAACCAAAACCCGATGGTGTACAAAGGTACGAAGATAGTAGTACTGAAAGAGTTCCCCAATCGATTCTAAACAAAAGAAGGAAGTATTTCTTCCTGACAGAAGAATTAAAGAAACGACAGATTCGATACAGATGGGAAAGGAGAGAAGGCCTGATGGTCACCTAGGGACATGGCAGCGGCGATCCCTCAGAAGGAACTGATAGATTTTGGACTCTGTGATAAAATTAATGACTGATGGCGGAAACACAAATAAAATGTTTATCAAACAATATAAATGGTCTGAATTCTCCTCAGAAACGCAAAAAGGTTTTTAACAAGTTCAAACGTCTCAATTATGACATATTGGCATTGCAAGAAACACATATTTCGGACAAATACGTCTCACATTTAAGAAACAAAAAATTAGGTAAAGAATACTACTCGGCATATGAGAAAAAGAAAAGAGGAGTAGTCCTATACGTTAAAGAAAATCTAAATTCAGAATTGGCATTCAAAGACCAAGAAGGTAGAATGGTGGCTATTACGGTGCAGGCGGGGGAGATGAAGATTTTAGTGTGTAACATATACGCACCAAATGGCACAAAAACAAAGTTTATCCAGACCCTTAGAGAGAAGGTAGGGGAGGTGGAATTCGACGAGCTCCTTATAATGGGAGATTTTAATGGGGTTCTGAGTAACAACTGGGACAAGAGTAAAAAACGTAAGAAAGGGCCCAACTTAAGTAATAGCCAACTACCACAAAAACTTATCGAATGGAAAGAAGAATTGGAATTAGAGGATATATGGAGGATAAAGAATGAGAACAAGAGGGACTACACCTTTTTTTTCAAACCGCCATCAAACATGGTCAAGGATAGACATGGCATTGGGGGGGACCAAAAATTTAGTAACAAAAATCAATGAAATAAATATTATGCCAAGAGACCTATCGGACCATGCACCCATAGAATTGGTGATTAATCAGAGGAATAGGATACGTAAATGGAGACTAAATGAAAATCTTTTAAAAAGTGAGGAAGAGGCAGACAGATATAAGAACATAATCCGCGACTACATCCAATTGAATGACATAAAGGAAACAAAATCCCAAATAGTCTGGGATGCTTTGAAAGCTGTCCTAAGAGGACATTTGATCCAACATAATGCGAGAAATAATAAAGAGAGGAATAAAAGGATGAAAGAGATCGAAGAACAAATAGTCAAAAGGGAGAAAGAGGCAAAACGCCAACCAAAAAATAAAACCCTGGCCCGAGAAATACGAGTATTGAACCAAGAAAAACACCATTTAGAATTGGAATTCCAAGCTAAACAATTAAAATTTCTGAAACAACAGGCATTTGAAAATGCAAACAAGCCAGGTAAATGGCTAGCGAGACAGGTTCAAAAAAAGAGACAAGCGAGACAAATAATAAAGATCAAGGTGAAAGATAAGATAATAACTAAAGAAAAGGAAATTATGGAAGAATTTGAAAAATACTATAAACAATTGTATACAAAGGACGAAATTCCCAAGGAAAAGATAATGGAATACCTAGGTCGATTTAAACTAGAAAAAATTCAAGATGTATCTAGGGAAAGTCTAAATAAGGAAATAACAACACAAGAGATAGAAAAAGCTATAAATAATCTAAACCCGGACAAAGCTCCTGGTCCGGACGGATACACGGCAGGTTTCTATAAATCAATGAAAGAAGTAATCTCCCCATTACTGAAAAGAATCTTCAATGATGCAATGTTGACACAACAAATACCGGATTCTTGGAGACAGGCGGAAATAGTGATGATTCCTAAGGAGGACTCAGATGGAATGGATATTAGGAACTACAGGCCTATCTCTTTATTAAACACGGACTATAAGATATTTGCAAATATCTTATCATATAGATTAAAAGAATTCTTGAGAGAATGGATTGGGGAGGAACAAACTGGTTTCCTCCCCAACAGAAACATGAAAGATAACATACGCACAGTAACAAATTTGATAGAGTACTACGAACAAAACCCTCAAAAAGAATGGGCAATCCTATCAGTTGATGCCGAAAAGGCTTTTGATAATTTAAATTGGGACTTTTTCAAAATGGTGCTACAAGAATTGGACATGGGATTTAATTTTAACAATGCCATAAATGCAATATACGAAACACAGAAAGCAAAGATTACAATAAATGGGCAAGCAACAAAGGAGTTTGAAATCTCAAAGGGGACAAGACAAGGGTGCCCTCTGTCCCCATTAATTTTTATAATGGCATTAGAAATTTTAATGAAAGCGGTGAGAGAAGACGAAAATATTATAGGATCTAAAGTAGGGAAGCACCAGTACAAAATACGGGCCTTTGCAGACGATGTGGTGGGCCTGATTGAAGACCCATGCAAAAATATAAATAATTGGTTACAAAAAATAGAAGAATTCGGCAAACTGGCGGGATTTAAGTTGAACAAAAAAAAACAAAGATTCTAACGAAGAATATAGATAAGGAAAAGCAGGATAAAATGCAAGAACAAACAGGATTACAATTGACAGCAAAATTAAAATACCTGGGCATATGGCTTACAGGGAAGAATTCACAACTTTTGAAAAATAACTACGAGACGGCCTGGAAAAAAATTCAGAAAGACTTGATAAAATGGAAGAACTTAAATCTGTCGCTGTTGGGGCGCATTTCATTAATTAAAATGAGTATACTCCCAAAGTTATTGTTTCTATTTCAAAACCTACCAATAATCCGAAACCAAGGGAGATTCAAAGAATGGCATAGGGACCTGTCTAAATTTGTGTGGAATGGCAAGAAACCCAGGATTAGACATCTAACATTGATAGATAAAAAAACAAAAGGAGGCTTTGGCTTCCCAGATTTTAGGCTTTACCATGACGCTTGTGCTTTAGTGTGGTTGAAAGATTGGGCGACCTTGCGAAGAGAAAAAACAATCAATTTGGAGGGATTTAACTTGAGGGTAGGCTGGCACGCCTACATGTGGTACGAAAGGGAGAAAAAGGAAAAGAACTTTGGCAACCATTTCGTAAGATCTGTGTTGCTAAGGACATGGCAGAAATACAAGAGGTACCTCTATACAAAAACACCCCTGTGGGTCTCTTCGATGGAAGCCCATCAAAGGCGATTACTCGGCTGGACAATCTGGCCTACATACAAAGACATTCTAGTCAAAAATACGGAACAATTGAAAACCCATGAAGAATTGAAGGCAGACTTCCAAAATCTCACTTGGCTTAATTATATACAAATCAAGGAATTATATAACAAAGATAAGAAGGTGGGATTTAATTTGGCGGAGAATAGTTGGGATAAGATCCTAATGACGGACAAAAAAGAAATAACAAAAATTTATAAAATCCTTCTGGAAAGGGAAACCGAAACAGAGGAGGTAAAAGATTGCATGATCAAGTGGGCTGAAAATTTCAGAAGACCGATCTATTTAAGGGAATGGGAACAGATATGGAATAAAAAACTGAAATATACGTACGCCTCGGACCTAAGGGAAAACTGGTTAAAAATGTTCCACAGGTGGTACATGACCCCTGTGAAGTTAGCAAAAATGAACAAAGAACTATCAAATCAATGCTGGAAGTGCAAAGAACATGAGGGAAGTTTCTTCCATATGTGGTGGCATTGCAAAGCAGCCACAAAATTTTGGACAGAGATACATAATGAAATCCAGAAAGTCTTAGAGACAACATTTAAGAAAAAACCAGAGTACTACCTCTTGGGACTTACAGATCTAGAACTAACACTAGAAGAGAATAAAGATAAACTGTTTATCTACATGACGACGGCAGCAAGAATGGTCTTCGCGAGGTGTTGGAAAGAAGGTACGCCGGACATAGAAGAATGGAAGATAAAAGTAAGAGACATTAAAGATATGGACAAATTAACTTTCTTTTTGAAGAGGCACATGGGAAATCCAATCAAAGAAACAGACTGGGAACTATTCCAGAACTATGAGAAAAGAAATAAAGATCTGAAGAAGTAAATGCGACAAAGAAAGAACAATGAGATTTTAGATATGGAGAAAGTATAAAGTAAGCTTGAAATGGAAGTCAGACTGCACGTTTTTTTTTCTTCTTTTTTAGGGCCCCCATCCGGACCCTTCCTGTTTGGGTAAGGGTGGAGACGGTTTCTCTCTCTTTTTTTTTTCTCTCTCTATTTTCCTACTTTTCTATCTTCTTGATTGTTCCCCCTCTTTCCATGTATAAAAACCCAATAAAAATTTATTTCAAAAAAAAAAAGAGAGGAAGGATCCCAAGATAGAATAGCCCAATGGACCCAGCCCAGAGGATGGCAAAGCGGACCCAGCTGCTGCCACAGCAGAGCAGAGTAGCAGACAATCGGAGGCTGCAGGCCTCCGCCCACTCTCGGCTCCAGCCGTTCCCCAGCTGATCGCTCTGCCATAGAGTGCCTGCCATCCCGGCTTTGGAGTGCCTGCCATCCCGGGAGGCGATCTGGGCCTGCAGCGGGAGCAGTCGGCGAGCTGTGGCAGGTGATCGCCCTGGCGAACTGGAAGACAATCAAGCCGCAGCTCGCCGACTGCTCCCGCTGCAGGCCTGGATCACCTCCCAGGACGGCAGGCATTCCATAGCCGCTCCTACAATTGTTCTCTGGAGCGGTGGGCTGTCTGCCAACGCATGCCCCACAGCCCGTGATGGGATGGTGGCAGCGGCACCCCTTCCTCTTGGCCCTGCCCCCAACGCCCTTCTCCCCAGGCCGGACAGAATCGGCTGCCGGGCCGCAGGTTGCCCAGGTCTGATCTACACTGTAGAATTAATAGAGTTTGATACCACTCCCTTCTCTGATTGACTCCATGCTCTAGATGTTATCACACCAGGCACTGAGTGATGAGCCATTTTAGTGCCCAGTGGGCACAGCAAACAGAATATTGAGGGGGACAAGGTAAAGGACATGGGTGCAAGCACCAGATTAGTTTTGGCACTGCTCACCCATGTAGCCACTATCCAGCCACAGGGACACAGGGACAGTCTTGAGTCAGCTCAGCAGTGGGCATTGTAGCCTCTGGCAATGTTGATCTGTAGTATCACTGTTTCTTCCCTGTCAAGATGCACCTATAATTTGTTCTCTTGATTGGGTCCTACATATGATTTTCTACACCTCATGTTTCATAGATATACATGTTTTAGCATTTTCTTTTGAAAGTATTATATGAATTATACTTTATGTTCAAAATCATGCAGATTTTGTGTTAAAAGTACTGTAGTGGAAGGAGGGATGTAACTGATACACCTTATATAAAGATATACACATATTTGCATTCACTTAATAGGGTTTTACATATCCCCCTTTTTGTATTGTTGAAGGCTTTCATGACCAGAATCATTGGGTTGCTGTGAGTTTTCTGGGCTGTATGACTATGTTCCAGAATCATTCTCTCCTGACATTTCACCTGCATCTATAGCAGGTATCCTCAAAGGTTGTGAAGTCTGTTGGAAACTAGGAAAATGGGGCTTATATATCTGTCCAATGTCCAGGGTGGGAGAAAGAACTCTTGTCTGTTTAAGACAGGTGTGAATGTTTCAATTGGCCACCTTGATTAGCCTTTAATGGCCTAGCAGTTTCCAGGTCTGGCTTCTTACTGCCTAGGGGAATCGTGAAAGGAATATGAAGGGCACTGCAGACTACTTCAGCCAGAGAAGTCAGCCATAGCAGAGCACGTGATGAACCAACCTGGACATAACATATTATTTAAGAACACTGAAATGCTCGCCCACTCTAAGAACCACCATGTCAGACTACACAGAGAAGCCATTGAAATCCACAGGCATGTGGACAATTTCTACAGAAAGGAAGAAACCATGAAAATGAACAAAAACACTCCAAACCAGGGGAATTCCAGACAAGAAACAATCAGGGTCAGCTAATCACCTCCCAAAAAAAGGTTTCTCCTAGGCAGTAAGAAGCCAGACCTTGAAACTACTAGGCCATTAAATGCTAATCAAGGTGGCGAATTGAAACATTCACACCTACCTCCAACAGACAAGAGTTCTTTCTCCCACAGGCATATAAACCCCATTTTCCTAGTTTTCCTAGTTTCCAACAGACCTCACAACCTCTGAGGATGCCTGCCATAGATGCAGGCGAAACATAAGGAGAGAATGCTTCTGGGAAATGACCATACAGCCTGGAAAACTCACAACAACCCAGTTCCCCCCTTTGCTTGATACAGTCATTGTATTTTTATTTATCCAGTTTTATAATATTTCATTTATTATTTCCATTGTTTTTACAGTATATTGTTTTCTCCTTCAGGTGGGTTAGTGTGGTTTTTTTAACACAATAAATTCTTTATTTTAATTGTTTTGAAAGCAAAAATGTACTTGCAAATAGGAAGAATAGTGATGATCTGCCCACCAGTGTTGAGCCTTCTACCTTAAAAATAGTTCTCTGGGCCCTGGACAAAGTTCTCCTATTTGGACAACATCTTTAAAATTTCTCCGCTGACATCGACACCACCAGCTTTCACTGGAAAAAGGAAGAAGGAAGGCATGGATATTCATATTAAAATTCTAGCTGAAGGACAGTGTGAAATTTGTGTGTAATTTGCAATGCTACTAAGAAGAAGTTCATATTCTGAGCCAATTCGGGTCAAATCTTAATGTCACAACTAGCTCAAAGTGACAGGAGGAAAAAGTGATGGGTTTAAACAAAGGAAGTTAGTAAAAATTAGTATTCCAAGAATCCCTTACAGAGAACCATCTTTAAGTTCTGTCTCGAATGAATTCCTGAGTTGTATTCATAAGAATTTGCAAGCATATCATGATTTGATTAATTAAGTATGATCTATTGTTAATTAGAATTATGTTCTAATGTTGGACGCTTGGCAATTAGTGCTATCCTTACTAAGCGTGAGAAATTTAAATATGCAAATATACATGCCAGTGCAAGAAGGATTTTAAGGACATTAATTTCAGTAAGCCTGTGCAATGATAATTTTTATCTTAACACGTGCTAATTGTATTGATATAATTGTTTCTTTCTAATAGGGGCCAAAGATTAATTATACTTACAGTAAGAATGATTTCATAAATGTATTCATTTATAAATCAAGCAGTTTCTTTTACTGCCCAAGAGTTGGGCCATTAGTTTTTAGCAGAAAACATGATTGTTTATAGGGCAACCAGGAAAAAAAATACTTGCCACCTAGGAAGTTGCAGTGTAGGTAATAAATAGTAAGCCAGATGGACTCATTCAGAGAACTGGTCCATCTGGCTTGCTATTGTCTATGTTGATAAACAATGGCTATCTGAGGATGTAAAGCTTTTAAGCCTACTTGGAGATTCCTGGTCTTGAAATTAGGCTGGGATCTTCTTTAGGAAAGCTTTGTGGATTATGATTGAGCTACATCTTCTTAAATGAAGGATGGGTAAAGTATATCACTTGACACACCAGAATTCTGAAATCACTCTTGTCTAGGTCTCTCAAAAGACATTTTTCTACATCCTACATTAGCTGTATTTTGCCTTTGGAACAGGGGAATTTCCAGAGCCTTTATTCACAGGTTCACACGCAAAGATACTGTGAAGATTTGCCGCTTACAGCTAGCGTCTTCACTTGAGGATCTTTTTTACAATCAAGCTGCCACCATAACAATCCTGGCCACCCGATGTGAGGGGTTTATTTTGAGGCTTGTGTTTTGAACTGATGTCATAGAGAGATTTGTAAGGAGGAACTTCAACAGTTTATTTTTAACAACAGCGTGGAGGTTTCAAAGTGTTCAGAGCTTAGGTGGTTACACTTCTTTAGAGGCAAAGATCTTAATGTTACAAAGTTCCTAAATACAATGCTTGACTGAGTTTCCTCAATCACTGGCTTGACAATATTATAGATACTCTGCCTCAATAGGCTTCCTATCTATATATTAGGTTAGCTTCCCAGCCTAACCTATAAACAGCAGTTCTTATAGGCTCTCTAAGCCCAACTGCCTTTTTGCAGTATCTAAAACCAGTCTTTTCTATTTCCCTCAGAAAAGACCACAGCAACTCTTCACATTGCTACCAGCTAGTCTAACCGCTCCTGACTAACTGACTCCAGAAATTCAAACTTGGTCCTGCTAAAACCAGTGTTAGGCTCCCCCTGCTGTTGTCATAGCAACCGGACAACTCAGAGGCTGTGCACTTCAATATTCCTTGTTAACCCTTTGTAGTCTGTTTAGCATATAACAATACAATACAATACAAATGTAATAATACAAACCACACATTTAACCCTAAAATAAATACAAAATCTTCAATACATAAAGTGACTTCACTACAAATACCCTAATATCTTTATGAGAGGTATATGTAACTTCCATCTATTCTGATATTTTTGTTTATTTTTTCAGGGCCTATGCATACATGAGGCGACCCCTGGTGGCACAGCAGGTTAAAGTGCTGAGCTGCTGAAATTGCTGACTGAAAGGTTGGTGGTTCGAATTCAGGGAGCAGGGTAAGCTCTCACTGTTACCTCCAGCTTCTGTCAAACTAGCAGTTCAACAACATGCAATTGTGAGTAGATCAACAGGTACTGCTTTGGCGGGAAGGTAAGGGCACTCCATGCTGGCCACATGACTTAGGAGGTGTCTATGGACAATGCCTGCTCTTTGGCTTAGAAATGGAGATGAGCACCACTCCCACCCCCCGAGTCAGACACAACTAGACTTAATGTCAAGGGGAAAACATTACCTTTACTTATGCATAAATGGCACCTGGACCATTTGTCATCACATCCTCGACCATGGATCATATCATGAATTGTACCAATAAACAGACAGGAAAGATGAAGGACGTTATATCCTTTAAAAAATAAATTGATGTCTTGTTTGTAATTTTTTTTAAAAAAAGTTGTTGCTCAAGGAAATCTTAAATCTTATTTGTATTTTGTCTAAATTTCTCATGGTTAAAGCTCTCTCATCTGGTTTTGAGATCCACATCACCAGCTATTATAATAAATTAATATCAATTAAGTCCTATTGATTTCAGTGTTCCTGCACTAAATATGGCCATGTCTTGATCCAGCTCCAGTGATTCCTTCCCACTCTATGAGTTTATAATATTTAGGTACTCTGATTATTTTATTTCAGAATAAAATATAGTGGCTATGATAAAGGCTGGAGCAAATTAAATGTATCATTATTGAATTAGCTCTGTGAAGAAATGCAGTCAGGATGGCACAATGAACCATGACCGTGAACCACAATTAGCATTGACCTTTTAGCTGCTAATTTCGCTATGATTAGGACAAGCAATTTGTGTGACCAAAAGTATTTTCCAAGAGCACATAGCCCATGTCTATGAATTGCATCATCTGAGGATCATCATCCTGGTTCATAAAAGTTATGTTGCTATTTAATGAATATGAATTCCAAAGTAATAACTATGTAGGCTTTCTGTAGGAAGAAGCTGAAAGAGGACTTTAAAAGTTTATTGATTGTGGAAAGAGCTTTAATGTGACGTTGCTTACTTTATCAGATTTATGAGGTGAACTAAAAGGATAACAGCATCCAGGAGCAAAATGTGGGGAGCCTGAAGAATATGATGTGCTCGCCATTCTGGGCACTTGAAGTGCAATACAATGAAGGAAGCCATTTATGGTAAGGCCCTACTGCATAAGCCTCTCTGCAGAGGGATTTTGGTGACCATTTTTAATAGGGGCTAACTATAAAAGTCTGCCAGCCTCATTCAAAATGGTCACTACAGTATTTTTGCTGAGAGGCTTACTTTACTTACTTATTTATTTATTTATTAAAACTTTTATATCCCAATCTTCTCACCTCCATAGAGGGACTCAGACCGACTCAGAGCAAGAATTCAATGCTACTAATACAAATTAAAACAACCAAGATTAAGATACAATAAATAGATAATGCAAAAGATAAAATTAGGGGTGGTTGATCCATCAAAAAAATGTTTCTAAACTCGCGTGGGGGGGAATTCTCATCGGAGGTTTGATATAGAAATTGTTCCGAAAAATTTCCATAAAATTTCGTTATGGAAATGTAATTATTTAATTTTTATTATTATTTCCTGTTAGTCCTCAGCAGGGAAGGAGGTGGGGATGTCCTCCGCACCTTCTTCCCTGCTGTGCTGAGAACTAACGCACATCAAGCCTTGACGTGGTTTAGTTCTTAGCAGGGAAGGAGGAGCATCCGCACCTCCTTCCTTGCTAAGAACTAAAGTGCGTCAAGCCTTGATGCAGTTTAGGTCTTAGCAGGGAAGGAGGCACGTCCGCACCTTCTTCCCTGCTAAGAACTAAAGCGCGTCAAGCCTTGACGCGGTTTAGGTCTTAGCAGGGAAGGAGGTGTGGAGGGCATCCCCTCGCGTCCTCCTTCCTTGCTGAGAACTAACTCTGAGATTCAGAGGAATTTCCTCCTGTTCTCCAGGCTTGTGAGGGAGAGCCTGGGGAACAGGAGGAAAGCTCGGCCGGGCTGCTTCCAAAGCGCCTGCCTCAGCTCTCAGCTGGCAAGAGGAGAAAGGTAGGTGCTGCTGCCCTCCAGTCTCCTCTCGCGAGTTGAGAACTGAGGAGGGGAAAAACGACCTAATAATGTCCCCTTTACAAAAATGGCGATCCCGGGTTCGGTTTTGAAACTTCACTTCCGGGTTGGATGCCAAGGGTCGATATAGGGTCAAAATAATTTCAAATATGAAATATTAACGGGTTTCAAAGTATTTAAATTGGAGATATCCACCCCTAGATAAAATACATATAAGCCAAATCGCCAAACTAAAACCATGACCACTGCCATTCTGATTTATTTGAAGTGTCAAAAATGGTGGGGACACCACATTTTTAGGTTCCCCCATGTTGCTCCTCTGACCAGGAAAAAGGCAAGGAAGAACTAAAGAAGGAAATAATGAGATCCTTGCATTTTTCTCTTTGGTTTGGCTAAGCAAAGGCTAATCGGCATGGGAGCATTTCTTGCTTCTACCTCTTGTCACTGTCTGCATCTGATTGATAGATTGATTTTCTTGCTCTTCCCCCATTTTTTCCAGGCTGTATTCTCATTCTTTTTTCTCATTTGTATTCCATTTCCTCTCTTTATTTTTAGCTCGTATTCAGTATGTTCCCTCTATACATTTTTAAAATAAGAGGAATATATTTGTTTGCTACATTGCCCTTATAAAAGTAATGAGGAAAACAGGCAACAAGTAAAGAACTGCTTTTTAAACGTTTCCAAATTTTGGTTTTATTTTTTGCTATATTTAGAATTTTTTAAAAATTTAACTTCTTTAAATCACTAAGATGAAATATTGTGGGAATCCTGGTGAAATCTTCTAATAACGCAAACTTTGATGGAACTCTCGTCTGTGCCTTAGTTACATCTTATATCGATTATTGCAATGCACTTTACAGGGGGGAGGGGGCTGCCTTTGAAGATGGACTGGAAGCTTCAATTTTGGTCCAACTTACCTATCCAAATGTATCTCTTCTTATGAATCTTCTAGGATGCTAAGATCTTCTGGGGAGGGCGTGCTCTCGGTCCTGCTTTCCTCACAGATGCATTTGGTGGGGACGAGAGACAGAGCCTTCTCAGCGGTGGCCCTTAACTGTGGAACGCCCTGCCTAGAGAGATAAGATCATCCCCTTGCTCCTGACTTTTCAAATAAAGGCAAAAACCTGGCTTTTCGAGCAGGCCTTCTCAAATACAGCATAGTTGTACAATTCATGGAACTACTTGACAACGCAACTGTATAATGATTTGATACGGAGACGTCCATGATAATGTTTTTAAGACTTTGTACATTTTTTAATATTTTTATATTGTTTGCTAATGTTTTAACAGTATTTTATGATTGTTTTATTGTTGTAACTGTTCTGGCATCAAATTGTTGCCATTTGTTAACTGCTCTGAGTCGCCTCTGGGCTGAGAGGGGCGGTATATAAATGTAATAAATAAATAAAATAAATAAATAAATAAAATAAATAAATTAGTGTAAAGATCTGCAGCCAGACTGCTTACAGAGGTGGGTTGTAGGGAACATACTACTGATATGGACCTTTGAACCTTATGGTTTACCACGTATTAAATGTTGTGATTATAATGAATGTGAATTTGTATTCAACACATATTTTGTATTAACATTGAATATAAGAATTGAATGTTCACTTATATTGTTGACTTTAGATTGTTTAATTGGTGGAAATAGATGTTAAAGTAGCCCAAGTGAATTTACCCCTTGAGTGTATTACCTACAAAGCCCTATATGGCACTGGTCCTGCCTATTTACGTGATCACACATCTCCCTATGAGCCCATGTGGACCAGCTGAGGAGGCCGTCCTCTCAATCCCACCTCCCTCACAAGTGAGCTTGGTAGGATAAGGGAGTGGACCTTCTTGTGGTAGTGGCTCCCCAACTCTGGAATGCTCTCCCCAAGGAAATAATAAGACAAGCACCTACTCTTTTAAACTTCAGAAAGGCGTTAAAAACCTGACTATTTAAGGAAGCTTTTGATAATGGCTAGATTATTACTTAATTATTGGACAGATCTGAATGACTATGAGAACATAATGCTGGATATTCTGACAACAGGAATGAACTGGCTTAAACAATGTTTATGCTTATATTGTTTTTAGAGGGCAAGCAGCTTTTAAACTGTTATTTATTAATGTTTGTATTCGTATGTCATTTTAATTTTATGTAATAATAATTGTTTATTGATGTATTTTGTTTATTGTTTATACTATATTTCTGTACCTGTGGATTGCTGTAACCCAGCCCAAGTCCATTCAGGGAGAGAGATTGAGGTATAAATACAATTCATTATTATTTCTAGTCTGATTTTAAATAACTGTTTACTGGGTTTATTTCTTAAGCTTGTGCCCGCTTTGTGCTGGTCTGTGACCGTAAAAAAGTTCTGAATGAATGAATGAATGGTGAGAACAACTGTAACAACAGTACAAAAACCCTAAATGAACAGAAAGGGCATGATTTCTTACACTTCTTATGCCATACTTTTGAGAAGAGTTTTTGAAATGTTATGTTAGGATACTGTGGTTTTACTCAAAGTCTGAAGCCCTGTAGCTATGATTCACCTTGGACACCATCTCAGCTTTAGATGAGTTAATTGCAAACCACCTCTGAATACATCTTGACTAGAAAGCCCTAGGATAGAATCAAAATAAGCCAGAGTTTTTGAAGTCATAAAACAGTAAATATTACTAGTGCTCTCGCTTGGCTTTTCTTCGCGAACAAAGATTCAGGAAGGACTCATCCCACGCTTTCTACAAGGCATTGATGACTAAGAAGGCCAATCTGAGATAGGGAAGTCCAGTTGTGTGTCCTTCAAGCCTGTGCAATGGATTTTTCTGGTGGAGCGCAGCGTGCACAGAACTGGCCTCACCCTTTAAACAAAGATTAATCTGCCGGGGCCTAGCAAGCTTGGACGGTGGCAGCGAGATCCTCAGGCCGTAGGTTTGGTTTGAGTTTCCTTCTCTTAGATGGTTGACCTTACAGGGTTAGACGAGCACCATCTGCCTGGGTTTGAAATCAGAGTTCTCCTTCTCCTAGGATGGTTGACAAAAGCCTAGAGCGCCCATCCTGCCCATTGACGCTCTTTGTCAGACCCTTCAGTTGTGACCTGTCTGGCATGGGAGGCCCTACTGCCAGCATAGCTCACAACTTCATTAGGGTATGCAAGCCCCTCCCCCACATCAAGGGGGCACCAACGGAGAGGAACTAGTGCTAGTTCTATGTGAATAAAACTATTGAGAGCCTTCTAGTATTTGATGTTTGCAATTGGTAAGTACTTTAGAGGATAAGATTTGTTTCTATCAGAAGCTAGAAATATCTACATGAACTTGCTTTCATACCTCTGATCTTTCAGGATGGCAGTTTTAGGGAGCAAAGTTGTCTTCATCGGCACTTTGCTAATGAGCTGGCAACCACATATTCATTTTCCAGGAATTTTAGAACATCGAAAATATTGTCACCCATCCAAGTAAAAAGCATTTTTTAAAAAAATATTCACCCACTTTGAAAGGCAATTCTTGACATGTATCTTTACAGGAAGAGAGCTATAATACAATTGACATTGTTGAATGGGGCAGAAGGAGATTACTAGCAAAATATCCTTAGCTAAAATAATTCAGGAGCGGCATCATGCCCTTGGTACTGTTCTTTGTGCAATGTTCCATATATGTCAATGCCACTCTTCTTCATACATTAATAGAATGGCCCAATTACTGCTATTCGTACATCTGTCAAAGACAATAAAATACATAGTGTTGATGTTATTAATTTATTGCTCACTAATTACAGTTGTAGAATGCCCTTGCTCCAAGGATTTAAGACTATGAAGGATTAATATATGGCCTCTGGCTTGTTTCTTCAAATAAGTAGCACCATAGAGTATGCCTGTTGAATTTATATTGGAACTGCTTGAAGAATGCAAACATCCTCGACAATGCTAGCCCTTACAGTGGAGAAGGATAAGATAGCAAGTATAATAGCAATGCTTCAGAGAAGGTGAAAGAGACCTTTTCCTCTTTGGGCCAGTAATGGTATCAGCATCATTCATAACTGGAAAATAAAAACATATTTCCCATCAAAGAAATAGGAAGCCTAGTAGACTGTAATTCATTGCATTAACTCTATATGACATTATCAGTGTTACTTGGTACCAATAGTTGGTTTCCTATTTCAAACTTTTAGTCCACATCTTGTGTCTTCTACAGAACCTTCCATTAGCTGCTACCTTAGAATCCTTATGTTTGTTGGAACACGATCCCTGTTGGTGATTTGGGTATGAGAGAGAGAGCAGAGCTGTGGCAATTGAATGGATCAAAACAGAGAAAGGGAAGCCTAAGTATATAGAAACCAATGAATATGTATTATCAAAGATTCATAAAAGTAATAGCATCAATACGCACAAGGTCATCCCCTCAATATTGTAAGTCGTGATGAGAATATCTGGGATGCTCAGGACAACACATCATATATTTCCATAAATATCAGTAACTATCACACAATTCAAAAGCATCATTATACAAAAGCATTATCATCAAATCATATTAAATAGCAAAGATTCTTTCAGATCGTATTATAAGTCATCATATAAGCATGGACTCACAACCATCAGAATAAACATATAGAAATCAAAGCACAGTCAATATAATCCGCATTATATGGAAATAAACATCAGATTAGTCCTTATGCAAATAAGTGGAAAGTCCTCAAATGGCACAATGAGGGGAATATTCACACCCTTATTCACCAGATGGTCCACTATATTGTAGTATTTGAGGATAATGTTCATTGCCAAAGAGTTTTTGGTGTTGGAATCCCAGGACCTTCTCCGAAGGTTGGAGGCATGCAGGAGAGAGTCAATATATTGGATTCGCTGCGAATCAATGCAGCATCCCATGGATGTATATTAGGAGCACCCAAACAAACCCCAGGAGGGGGGAGGGTCGACGGGAGAGTATCGGTTGGCCACCCCGTTTCGCCAATTCGCTTTTTCAAGATCCACAGTATTATATATCGGCATCCATGGAGAAATAGCTGGAGCAACTACACATGAAAAGGGGAACACAGGTAAAAACTCGAGAAGCCCTTTTAACACTTAGATAGTATATGCAGCAAGGACACAATAATAAACATACATACCGTTCAACAAAGAGATAGTAGGTAATGACCAGCTCACCCATGGAGCACAGGTAAAGAATATTGAATGGATCAAGACAGGCTGTATTTGCCTTGATTTTCACTTGCATGTTGTTATACCATTTCTACAGTTCAGCAGGCAGAGCTGAACTGTAGGATGTACTCCTAGCAACCTTTTGACATAAGAAATGCTGAGAGATAGTGATTCACTAGGAATAATTCCATGAGTTCTATGGTGGGTCCAGTCATTTTAACTCTTAAGAATTTGATCTTATGAATCCAACATTTTGATCACGAGCACAATGGTGTTTTATCGTTCCCAATCATACCTCATTTTAGGGCGCATCTACACTATAGCAGGGCTGTCCAACTTCTACCAGACCTGTGACTGGAATTCCGGTCACTGATGACCTGGGGGGGCTGAAGGGTCTGCCTCCGCCCTCGGCTCCACCCTGGCTCCGCCCCCACCCCTCCCCACCCCCGGCTCCTCCCCCTCCTCCGCCCCCTCCCCTCCCCTTAACATAAGGGGAGAGGGAGAGAATGGAACACAATGGGGGCATAAATAAACAATTCCATATATTTAATATTAACATATGGGGAGCCCCCTGATTCAGCCTACCTTCCCAAACGCGCAGGATCCAGGAGAAGCCGATCCATGAGACAGGCCACGACCGACCAAGCCAGGCGCCGAAGAAGGTCTGTGTGGGCCGCAGGGATTCAGTAGCCGAGATTTCGGCAACAGGAGGAGTATCGCGAGACTACGCGAGCCACATGGGATTTCGCTCTCAACGCAGGCGTGATCTCGCGTTAAGAGCGAAGTCCCGTGTGGCTCGCATAGTCTCGCGATACTTGCTCCGAAACCCGGAAGTGGGTAATTTTTTTAATTATTATTATTATTTTATTTTATTTTTATTTTTATTAAAATGCTGAGGGGGCTGGAGGAAAGGGGCTAGGGGGCCGTGTACGGCCCTGGGGCCGCCTGTTGGACAGCCCCGCACTATAGAATTAAGGCAGTTTGACACCACTATAACTGCCATAGTTCTATGCTATGGAATCCTTGGAATTATACTTTGATAAAGTACCAACACTATTTTGGCAGAGAAGGCCAAAGATCTTGTAAAACTATGATTCCCATGATCCATGGCAGATAAAGTGGTGACAAACTGTATCAAACCTATAATATTCGAAATGCACCCTTAGTGATTGAAATGCATAACATTGTCCCCCTTTCATTTATATAATCTTGTTCATTACATTCAATCTCTTAAATTATGAAAATTGTAAAAGAAATGCTGAAATTTCATTTTATATTGTTCTTCATAGCCCACAATGGGGCTTTCCTACAAACCTCTAAGATCTAATAGTTTAGCTATTTAAAAAAAAAAAATTAACAAGCATTTTGCCTAAATAAAAATTTCATAAGCTTCCTGACAATAAGGTAACTTTTTGGCTGATTGGATATTGATATTATTGGCATAACAGAAACCTGGTGGACGGAGGAAAACAAATGGGACACAAAGATTCCAGGTTATAAACTGTACAGGAAAGATAGGAGAGGGAAAAATGGTGGTGGTGTGGCCCTGTACATAAATGAAGAGCTAGAATCTCATGAATTAGAACTTCAAGAAATTTCAAACTCACCTACAGAAACATTGTGGATAAAAGTCCCAGGACAAAAAACTAATCTAGCAATAGGGATCTGCTATCGCCCTCCCAACCAAACTCCAGAGGCAGACTGCTATCTGGAAAACGAAGTTAAACAGGCCTCAAAAAGAAATACATTAGTCATAATGGGGACTTCAACTATCCCCAAATAGATTGGCCAAATTCTTGTTCTACACATGAAAGAGAGACAAGGTTCCTCGACATGCTAGCTGATCATTCCCTTGAGCAGATGGTCATGGAACCAACCAGGGGAAAGGGGATCCTGGACTTGGTGCTAACTAATGAACAAGATCTCGTTCAAGATGGCCTTGTAGCTGAGCCCATAGGTACCAGTGACCATAACACAATAACCTTCAACGTAAGTTTGGATAGCAAACTGTCAGTGAAAACTAACACAGAGACATTAAACTTTCACAAAGGGAATTTCACCAAAATGAGAAAATTGTAAATAACAAACTAAAAGGAGCAGTAAAAAAAAATCAAATCCTCCAAAATGCTTGGAAACTGTTTAAAAATACCTTAAAACAGGCCGAACTAAAATGCATTCCAATAAAAAGAAAGAGGCATGGAAAGTCCAAAAGGACACCAGTATGGCTTACAAATGAAGTAAAAGATGTGATTGGAAAGAAGAAAAACTCATTTAAGAAATGGAAGGCTCTTCCTACCGAGGAGAACAGAAAGGAACACAAGCTCTGGCAAACTAAATGCAAAGCAACAGTCAGGAAAGCCAAGAGAGATTTTGAGGCACACATAGCAAAGAATATTTAAAAACAACAAAACTTCTTTAAGTACATCAGAAGCAGGAACCCAACTAGAAAAGCAGTTGGGCCACTCGACGACAATGGTCAGAAAGGGAAAATCAGCGAAGACAAGGAGATTGCTGAGCGGCTAAATGACTTCTTTGCCTCCGTTTTTCACACAGGAGGACAGACAACATATGCCTGCAGCTGAGTCAGTTTTTTTCAGGGAGGGAATTAAAAGAATTAAAACAGATAGAGATAAACAAGGAGGATGTTCTCATATGCCTTACTAAACTAAATGTCAACAAATCACCAGGTCCAGACGGCTTCCACCCCAGAGTTCTTAAGGAACTCAAGTGTGAAATTGCTGAACTTCTAGCTAAGATATAGAACCTTTCTCTAAGATCAGGCACTGTACCCGAGGACTGGAGGGAGGCAAATGTAACACCGATCTTCAAGAAAGGATCCAGAGGTGATCCAGGAAATTATAGACCAGTCAGTTTAACCTCAGTTCCAGGCAAAGTGATTATTAAAGAAAATATTACTAGGCACATAGAAGAACAGGCATTGCTGAAAGAAAATCAACATGGTTTCTGCAAAGGCAAATCATGTCTTACTAACTTGTTAGAATTCTTTGAGGGTGTAAATAAACACATAGATAAAGGGGACCCAATTGATATTGTTTACCTTGACTTTCAAAAGGCTTTTGACAAAGTCCCTCACCAAAGGCTCCTAAATAAGCTCTTCAGCCATGGAATCAGGGGACAGGTCTTGTCCTGGATTGGAACCTGGCTAAACTGTAGGAAACAAAGGGTGGTAATAAACGGACATTTCTCTGGGTGGAAAGAGGTGAGAAGTGGCGTACCCCAAGGTTCAGTTTTGTGTCCGTTACTTTTTAATTTATTCATTAATGATCTGGATGTAGGAGTGAATTCTGAGGTAGCAAAGTTTGCAGACGACACTAAATTGTTCAGGGTAGTTAGAAGTGGCAAATGCATTTTAACCTAAACAAGTGTAAAGTCATGCACATCGGGGCAAAGAACCCCAACTACACCTACCAATTGATGGGGTCAAAGCTTTCCGAGACAAACCAGGAAAGGGATCTTGGGGTCTTGGTGGACAGCTCAATGAAGATGTCAACCCAGTGCGCAGCAGCAGTGAAAAAAGCAAATTCTATGCTAGGCATGATCAGAAAGGGAATCGAAAATAGGTCAGCAAATGTTGTATTACCTCTGTACAAATCGATGGTAAGGCCACATTTGGAGTACTGTGTACAATTCTGGTCTCCGCACCTTAAGAAGGATATAACGGAACTGGAAAAGGTACAGAAAAGGGCAACAAGAATGAGCCAAGGGATGGAGCAGCTCCCTTATGAAACCAGGTTGCAACGCCTTGGTCTTTTCAGCCTTGAAAGACGGCGTTTAAGAGGTGACTTGATCGAAGTGTATAAAATCATGCATGGGATAGAAAAGGTGAATAAAGAAAAAATATTTTCTTTGTTACAAAACACTAGGACTAGAGGGCACTCCCTGAAGCTCCAAGGTAGGAAAATTAGGACTAATAAAGGGAAATATTTCTTCACCCAGAGGGTCATTGGGTTATGGAACTCACTTCCAGAAGAGGTTGTGACAGCTGTCAGCCTGAACAACTTCAAGGCAGGATTAGACAGATTCATGGATACCAAGTGTATCGGTAGTTCCTGAAAAGGACATTCAAGTGCCACCTCGGAGTTGGTTGAGGTAGGCAGGATTTCCCTGGGTACTGGTTGTGGGGGTCGGGAGCAGGTCAGGGTTTTGCCCTCCCTTCTGCTCGAGATCCCCGTGTACAACTGGTGGGCCACTGTGTGATACAGAATGCTGGACTAGTTAGGATACCTCTATTGCTCAGTTTATGTATTTCCCTATATAATTTCCGTTTTTGTCTAGTATATCTTCATTAAAAGCATTTTAATATTTGGTTTGTCACTTTTTGCTTTTTCTCCTGCAGTTCTCTGTATTAGTTCATTATTTATTAGTTTTATTATTTGCTTTCTGCTATTATCTTTCTGCAGGTGGAAAATCTGCACTGTAACATCTGTGAAGTCAGTGAACCAATTATAAAGTGCCACTCTAAATGCTGACTAACTGCATTATAGATTTTCTGACCTCCACTGTGTATTGAACAGGTGTTTCAATGAAATGGTTGAACACGATGATCTCCCCCTGGATTAATTAATTTTTCAAAAGATATATTGTTTTTTCAAACCACAACATGGAAATATTCTCAGATTGAGAGAGAGGATGGCGATCACTTTAAATTACCTATAACCTGTGTGTTTGTGAGTGTGTGAAAGGGAGAGTCTGATACTAGAGTTGGGCTTCTTAAACTTTTCCACTCAAGACCTTTGTTTTACTGAGATATTTTAATGTGATTCTGGGTACATCTTCTGTAGAATCTAGTGTGAGCAGTGCCCAACAGATTTGTGTAAATGCATTTTGCTAAGACGACCCCATTTGAGGTCAAGACTCACACTTGACCTCAGTTCTCTAGAACAGATCTGCACAACCCATGATTCTCCATGTGTTCTGGACTTTAGCTCCCAGAATTTCTGATTATTGGACAAGCTGGTTAGGGCATCCGGGTGTTGGGGTCCCAAACACTTGGAAAACTTCAGATTGTGCAGGCCTGTTCTAGAAGAAACCAGACTTTGGGGAGTCATTTAATTTGGATAATAAAAAAAATCAAAGACGTGACAATCATTATGTCCTGTTATCTGAACTGGGAGATCTCCACTCTTCTTCTTCATCATATATAACGGATAACGGATAATATAACGGATTTATATTCTCTCGTGGCTATATTCTCTCAGTTTTCTTCACCGATTTAGTGAAAAAGAACCATCGATACATCCTTTTCCCACATAATCGCTCACTTCTAGTCCAAAAAAATTCTTATACGTTATACCAATAATTATGTTTTCTTTACAACCTCCACCCACCCCTGAACTCATGCATTTGTGCAGCATAAATCCCCAACTATAACATTTTCTGCATGGAAAAAACATTTCTGTACAAAAAATATTACTTTTTTGTACAGAAACTGCTGTTTCCTATGCTGGGCAAAGAAACACATTCACATGTTGTGCAGAATGAGTCCTGCACTGTGAACTATCTATTAAAACTGCACAGAGTTCAAAGACTTTCTTGAAGAAGAAAAATACAATTATTACAATTAATAATTGCTTCCTTCACTTAGGAATTTACATCACTACTTTGAAGAAGAATACTTCAGATGGAGGTTTGGGGGCTTCTTGGGCTTTCTGGAGAACTGAACCAATCACCTGCCTGTTCCAGCATTCGTCAAAGCAGAGAGAAAAAAAATCCATTATAGCACATCTGACACTATGCACTCATAAAGTATTGTTTTGACGGATATTTTGGGCTAAGCATTGGGTGGATAGTTAATCTCGACTCAAGGAGGCAAATTAGCTGCCTAAAATCTGCAGTATTTCTGAACACACATATATTTCTATAATAGCATATAATGTATGGGAAAAACACTGCAAACCAAGAGCCCAATTTTATGGGTAAAGTGGCACACATAAGAACATAAGAGCCATGCTGAATCGGGCCTCAGCCCATCTAGTCCAGCATTCTGTGTCACACAGTGGCCCACTAGTTGTACACAGGGATCTCTAGCAGAAAGGAGGGCAGAACCCTCACCTGCTCCTGACCCCCACAACCAGTACCCGGGGGAACATCCTGCCTGCCTCCATCAACACAGAGGTGGCACTTGGATGTCCATTTCAGTAACTACTGATTCCCTTGGTATCCATGAATCTGTCTAATCCTGCCTTGAAGCTGTCCAGGCTGACAGCTGTCACAACCTCCTCTGGAAGTGAGTTCCATAACCCAAAGCTCTATTTTATTCCTCAAGGCCCTGCAACCTAAACATTAGGGTTGGATATCTCTGGTCGTAATACTTTGATTTCCATTAATTTTTCGTATTTGAAATTATTTCAACCCTATATTGACCCTCGGCGTCCAACCCGGAAGTGATGTTTCAAAACCAAAGCCTGGATCGCCATTTCCCTAAAGGGCACGTTGTTAGGTCGTTTTTATTCCCGCCCTTTCTTTCTTTCCTCCTGTTCCCCAGGTTCTGTGGAAGGAGCCAGGGTCCGAGATTCTTTCCTCCTGTTCGCCAGGCTTTCCCTCCGCTTTTATATAAGATACAGAACTTGGGAAACTCCTCTGGTAATGTAACTCCAGAGCATATTTGACTCCTTGCATTCTACAATGTGTTGTTCCATGATTATTGTGTAATATCTTTATCATTGCATTGAATACCACATGCTTTGAGTATCAGAACATTGAATATATTCATTTCTCTTAGATACTGATATGTTCTTGTCATGATTACATGGTTGGATTGATATTACATTAGAGTGTTTATCTTCAGCCCCCTATCCTTTATTTCCAACTCTCTGTATTCCACAGTGTTGTTCCATAATTATTGTGTAATATCTTTATCATTGCATTGAATACCACATGCTTTGAGTATCAGAACACTGAATATATACATTTCTCTTAGATACTGATATGTTCTTGCCATGATGACATGGTTGGATTGATTTGCCTGTGCTTTTAACAGTGTCAGTCCTGTTTCTCTGCTTTGCACATGTGCTGAAGCAGTAACGACCTAATAACGAAAATTCGTTATTAATTACGTTTCAATTACGAAATTTATTTTAAATTTTTCGGAACACTTTCTATAACGACCCACCAACGGAAATCCCCCCCTGCCCCACGAGTTTAGAAACAATTTTGTAATGGATCAAACACCCCTACTAAACATGATCAAATTCATTTTCACCCTGCTGTTTGCTAGCTTTAATTTTACTTGTAAGTTGTTTTGTGAAGTTTGTGTGTGTGTGTAACATATGAGCTTTTGTGTATTTATCTTCCTACACTCTTTTTCCTTAAGTGACATAGCTAAATTGTATCCAATAGTCAATGATGCAAGAGACCTTTTTCACAGCACAGTAGTTACACAGTAGAAGCTTTGTTTGGCATCCAATTAGTACATCCCCCTCCTTTCATGGCCCATTAGAACTTAAAAAATTCTTCCAAGCATCTGAGGAGCCCTTTAGGAGCTTTTTTGTGGATTTTGGAGTCTGGGCTTTTAATGCTTTAAGGTCTGAGTTGAGTTTTATTGCTTAATATTTGATAAAATGTGTTTTAGATGTGTTATATCTTTATTGTTCATGCATATTACCAGTAGCCCATTTTATTATTTTAACATATCAGGTATACCATTCAAAGAATTCCATTTCTCTTTCACTTTCAAATACCATTAGGAATTATTTGAAATGTTCATTTCCTCTCCTTTCCTTTGAGAAAAAAGTGATCTACACACTCAAAAAGCACCAAAAATAGCTTGCCTCAGAATGTATTTGGGCAGAAAAGTTTAAAAGCCAAAATAAATTATCTCCTGTTTACATGAAGGAGAATTCATACTTTATTTTCTAAGAGGAAATGAGCTATAGGTTTTCCCCCTTCTTTTAATGATAAATCAGAATAAATACATCAATTACATAAAAGATGCAGGTTTCCAGAAGTCATGAATATCATGCTTTATGACTTTCCTATCCTCCTTTTATTTCTGCTATGCCATGATGAAGAGCTTTAAGAGAGCTGAAGTGCTCTATAACTGAACAGTTTTAGGAAAGTGCGCTGTGATCCAGACTGATACAGTGTTATGGCATGTGGCAAAGTATTTTGCATGCTTTATCCTATTGGGCTTGCCATCATTGCCAATGTTGCCAACCAGGCACTTATAACTCCAGCCCAATGCAGAAGCACTCTCCACATTCTCTCTGGGTTTGCTTATTTATTTATTTTATTTATTTATTTTATTTATTTATTTTATTTTTTTTATTTTTTTATTTATTTACCGCTCCTCTAGAAGCTCGGAGCGGTTTACAACAGGTAAAAAAACAAAAACAAAAACAAAACAAAACAACCCCCCCCCCAAAAAAAACATGCGTAGAACTGACATTATAGAACAACGGTGTAAAAGCAGATAAGCAATGATTTAATCTAAAACATTACTAGCACTAAAATAATTCTAAAAGTAAGCTAAACTACATAGGAAGCATAACAGTTACTCAACTGGAAAATGGTGAAAAAAACCGTCTTGCAGGCTCGGCAAAGAGGACAGTTCTGATACCTCTGACTTCCTCAGGTAGGGCATTCCATAAGGTTGGTGTCACCACCGAGAATGCTCTTTGTCTTGTTGAGGACAGGTGGAGTTGCCAGATGGAGGGACGTTGAGAAGATTTTTGTACACCAGAGCGTAGGGATCTCTGGACAATATGGTGAAAGGCGGTCCTCAAGTACACTGGCCCAAGACCATACAAGGCCTTAAAGGTTAACACCAATACCTTGAAGGAGATCCGGTCGATGGGCAGCCGATGGGCAGCCAGTGCAGTCTGCACGCTTCCAAATCATCCCCAAGGGTGGTGTGTAAATGGCGTTACAGTGCCCAGTCTCGAGATGACCGTCGCCTGGATCACCGTGGCCAGGCCAAGGTAGGGTCATCCCCAAAAAGGCGCAGATGGAAAAGGCCATGGAGACTAGGCTTGGTTTAGAACCCAAAAAACGGGATTCAAAAATCTAATGGGGGATTTTTTTTGATTAGTAATAGAAAGACTTACAAAAAAATTTCCAAAAATTTCTAAAATGTAACGTAATTACTAACGAAATTCGTTAGTAGTTCATATGCCAGCGCATGCGCATTCAGATGGTTTTGGCCTACAACTCCCAGAAATCCTAACAGCTGGTAAACTGACTGGGATTTCTGGGAGTTGTAAGGCCAAAACTGGAATAAATCACACTGAATTCTAGATGGGACTCTCCAAATAGGAAGGAGGGGGAGGGAGGGAGGGAGGGAGGGGGTATTCCATTCTTGGAAGCAGCAAAAAAAGGAGGAGGAGCCCCCCTCGCTCCTCGCTGCCTCTCTCTCGCCCCGATCCTGAGGGAGTGAGGGCCCAAGTTTGCCCAGGCTGAGGGGAAAAGGAAGAGGCCTGAGGCTGTGAGGAATGGTGAGAGTTGAAGTCCAAAACACCTGGAGGGCTGAAGTTGGCCCGTGCGGTGGGGGAAGAGAGGAGGCAGAAGAGAAGGGAGGGGGAAGCCACGAGGAGAGAGAGAGAGAGAGAGAGAGAGAGAGAGAGAGAGAAGCGAGAGAGAGGGGAGACGGAGGAGGGAGTTGAAGTCCAAAACATCTGGAGGGCTGAAGTTGGCCAGTCATGAAGCCTCTTCAAGGCTTGGCATGCTTTAGATCCTGGCAGGCAGGAGGGGCAGGGAGGGCCCGTCCACTCCTCCTCCCCTGCCAGGATCTAAAGCGCGCCAAGCCTTGATGCGCTTTAGATCCTGGCAGAGGAGGAGGAGCGGACGGGGCCCTCCCTTCCTCCTGCCAGGATCCTGCGCCAAGCCTTGATGCGCTTTAGATCCTGGAAGAGGAGGAGGAGCAGATGGGGCCCTCCCTGCCCTCCTCCCTGCCAGGATCTAAAACGCACCACGCCTTGATGCGCTTTAGATCCTGGAAGAGGAGGAGGAGCAGACGGGGCCCTCCCTGCCCCTTCTCCCTGCCAGGATCTAAAGCGCACCAAGCCTTGATGCGCTTTAGATCCTGGGGGAGGAGGAGCAGACGAGGCCCTCCCTGCCCCTTCTCCCTGCCAGGATCTAAAGCGCACCAAGCCTTGATGCGCTTTAGATCCTGGAAGAGAGGAGGAGGAGCAGATGGGGCCCCTGCCCTGCCCCTTCTCCCTGCCAGGATCTAAAGCGCACCATGCCTTGATGCGCTTTAGATCCTGGAGAGGAGGAGGAGCAGACGGGGCCCTCCCTGCCCTTTCTCCCTGCCAGGATCTAAAGCGCACCAAGCCTTGATGTGCTTTAGATCCTGGAAGAGGAGGAGGAGCAGACGGGGCCCTCCCTGCCCCTTCTCCCTGCCAGGATCTAAAGCGCACCAAGCCTTGATGCGCTTTAGATCCTGGAAGAGGAGGAGGAGCAGCAGGGCCCTCCCTGCCCCTTCAGGATCTAGCGCACGCACCTTGAAGCCTTTTGATCCTGGAAGACTTTAGATGCCCTTCTCCCTGCCAGGAGGAGGAGGACTTTAGATCCTGGCGGAGGAGGAGGAGCAGACGGGCCCTCCCTGCCCCTCCTCCCTGCCAGGAGTTTGTTTGCGTCTGATTGGCTAAAGGAAAGAAGGTGGTTTCATGGTACCACCTGGTCTCCATTAGCCAATGAGAAACCGCGTTGACTAAGGGCAAAGAAGCCATCCGTCGTCCTTATGACACTTACGCACCAGATACAAAAATGGCGCCACCCAGGACCGGAAAAGAAAGGCTACTTCCGGGTTCGCCGGCGAGATGCATAAAAACTAGAAAGTCCCATTTCTTACGAATCCCTTCTGATTTCAATTAATTTTCATAACTCTGAGCCCATGCCTAGGGGAGACCTGAGTCTCCATGAACAGCAGTGGATCCAATTGGACTCCCAAGCTCTTTACTAGCGATGACGGGCATAGAGCCTCGCCATCCAGTATAGGCAACTGGCACTTCCCCCCACCCGGATGGCCCAGCCAAAAGATCTCCGTCTTCGAGGGATTCACCTTCAATCGGCTGGATCGGAGCCATCTAGTCACGGCTTCAAGGCATAGATGGAAAGAATCGGGTACGGAATCTGACCGGCCCTCCATCCTCAGCACCAGCTGGGTGTCATCAGCGTACTGGTGACACTCCAGCCCAAAGCTGCACACCAACTGGGCCAGGGGACGCATGTAGATGTTAAATAATAGAGGGGAGAGGATCGCTCCCTGGGGGACCCCACAATTTAATGGGAGTCTCCCAGAGACGACCCCCCCCTCGCCACCTGCTGTCCCCGATCCTGAAGAAATGGCAGATGGCAAAGCATTCCTTATGGTCTATCCCAGGCATCCTCAAACTGTGGCCCTCCAGCTGTTTTTGCCTCCAGCTCCCAGAATTCCAGAGTATTGAACAAGCTGTCTAGGGCTTTGGGCGCTGGAGACCAAAACAGCTGGAGGGCTGCAGTTTGAGGATGCCTGCACTATCCTCTTGGAATTCCCAGGAAACTCTGATGTTCCCTCTGGTGTTGCTGGAAGCTTTCAAAAATTTTTTGGGGCAGAGGGCAATACATTTCTCATGCTCTATCATCTTGGGATTGCCATCACCGCACCACTGTAAATGAGATAATATTGCCAACCAGGTACTTATAACTCCAGTCCAATGAAGAAGCACTCTCCACGTTGTCTTCAGGATGGGTGGAGGCTACCAATGATCACTTCATGCAGAAGCAGAGAGGATGCCCGGGGGGGGGGGGGGGCAGAGAAACCTTTAATGGCCTGCAGCTTCACCCCTCTCATGTGATTGGGGCCAGTGAAGTCAACCAACTCCACCAAGTCTGGCCTCCTTCATAGGAATGTATGCACATTTCACCTCTGAATCAGGACTGGGTTAGTTTCCTAAATTTCTTGGAGAAAAAAAAACACCATGTCACATATTGGTAAAAGGGTTTGTTTGGACAAGATGCTACTCCCAGAATCCCCCAGCTAATATAACTCTGCTTCATGGCTAGTCCAGAAATAACTTTCTTAGGCTCTGAGCAGTTAAGAGAATAAAAAGGCAATTAGAACTGTTATGTACCCAGTGATTGATCCAATTAAATGCTATGCATCACAACAAGGGGTGTGGGAACATAAAAATCAATGAGCCAGAGGTTTCAAAGGAAGATATATATAAAAAAGAGAAAATGGCAGCAGATTTAAAAAAGGAAGGTGAAAATAAGTGTACAAGCCAGAAAGGCAATCTGGAGAAAAAGAACTGAGAGGAAAAGGAGATGAATAGAATTGAAACAAAGGGTCTGTAGAATATATATACAAAGAAGGTGGTAAAGGGGCAGATCTCATGCTCAGACAGGGGTCCATTTAATTCCCCTGTCTATCCTGGAGGGAAGAGAAAGCACAATCTTAACTAATGGCTACACACTAGATTCTGATGAGATTTATGAGCTGGCCACACAGTTCTTGTAGTCTTGATCTTCCCCTGGATCAGCATCATATGGCAATATCAACACTGTGCCATTTTTCCAAGAGTGCATTGGCACGGAAATTTCTGCCTTAGGTTTAAATCCTCATCCAGCTGAAGATGGTTTATTCATGCACGGCTACAGGAGTACATACCTAATTATTTCTGGCCATGATATACTAGAAGTAATCATTCGATTGGCATAGCAGAGGGACTATTTGTTATACTAATCAAGCCAGAAAAGTATGCTTCCATGTGACCTTTTCATTTTTTGACTCTGCATGCACACACATTGGACTGCACTAGATTTCTTCAGTAGATGAACAAATTCCATTTCTAGTAGCTCTTTGGATTTATGAATCTTTTTTGTACTGGTATTTATTTACGTTATTTATATTCCTCTCTTCTCACCCTGAAGGGGACTCAGAGCGGATTACAGATACACTTACTTAGCAGACAATCCCTGCCGTTTCCACATACACACATATAGACGAGCAGAGGCAAACTCTGGCCACCAGGGGGACCTGACACACTCCTAATCTCTCAGTGTTCCCAGCATCCCTTGTTGTTCCTTCCGCATTCCTCAGCATTCCTGGAGTTCTTTAATGGCCTCATAATTCAGTCAAAATTTGCCTCCCCACTTAATGTGGTACCTTTATCTCCTACTTGACAGATGCAACTGTCTTTCGGGCTGCACAGATCGACAGCAGGCTACATTTAAAGGTCGAGCACCCATCTCGATCTGGGCCAGCCTCAAACTCATGACCTACTGGTCAGAGAGATCTTATGCAGCTGACACTTAGCCAGCTGCGCCACATTCCCGGTGGTAGGAATGATCAGAATTTTGAAGCAAGCTGCCTTCCCCATCAGTTTGAGAAATGACTGGTAAGCCACAGCCATTGTTATGGCAAAGAGAAATCTCATGAGAAAAGTGGGAAAGCAACATGGTAAATGAAAAGGAGGACTGAACAAATAAGTTCCATCCATCTGTGTGGCATGTTCTAGGAGAAATCTGGCTTGTGCCAGGACTTGGAACCAGCAAAGATAGTCTGGTCCAGATATCATGGTGAAGCATCTGACTAGGGATAATCTGTATGTAGGTGGATATGCATCAATGTCACTCAAAAAGATGATTTAGCTGGAGTTTGGGAGATGTGAATGGAACATCATCAGGTTATCAGGGAAACACAGAAATTACCAGGAGAAAATTGGCAAATATTTTGACTTAAGGGAACATGCGGTATGAAGTTATATCTCAGCATTACATAATCACCCTAAATTCTTTCATCAGACTGTGCTCCCTTGTAAGAAGGAGGCATTTAGCTTGAAGACAGCACATGGAATTTTCTTCTAATGTTCTTTTGGTTTCTTAGCAGAGTCAAGCAGCTACCTTTCGTGCAGGGTCTAGCATTTATGGATGAGTGAGTTTGGGAAACTGCGAATAACTTATGCAACCTCTTTAGGATTCTTCAGGAAACTACAAATTCCCAAATTAGTCCACCTAGATCAATATGTAAGAAGGATTTAAATCTTCCCTTGTTATATTATCACATGGTTAAACAAATTCCTTTCTCCACACAGGATGAGAGATTATGAGATTGTATGCCCCTTTTCAACACTTTGGGTTGTTTTATGAAAAATTCATTGCGCAAAAAGATCCCACCAAAATCCAAAACAAAATCCCAGACCCATGTATACTTTGAGTACTTTGCACAAAGATATTGTTGTTATCTATGCAAAAAAATGTTGGTTATGTTAAATTTTATGCACAAAAAAGTGTTTTGCATAAATGGCCATTTTAACCATTGTTGTTTTTATACGGAGTTATGTCAAATTTTGCCCTATATCTAATCCTCTACATTCTCAGGGGTAAGTATAAACACCACTGATGGCACTTCCAAACTTTTAGTTAGACATTTCACCCATTCAGGTTCCTATGCGACAGACCCCCTTATCTGTTGCTTATATTGCAGGTGCATTTTTGTATCTCATGCTTCGATGTATACTCTACTACTTCACATTCCAATTTGATATCCTCTCAACATTAAGTCACTGAAGTCACCTGTCCATTATTTGGAATGTTGCAGCGATGTTTTCAAAGTGATGCCTCTTCCCTATTCGGGGGCTGGACTATTCCCAGTTTCAAGCAGTAGTTCTTACTATGTATTCTCAAATATTTAACAATGTTAACCTTTTTTTGTTTAGAATATTGTTTTTAATATGCTTAAAAAATTCCCAATAGCATGTTATGGACAGTAAACAAGTGTAAAAATAATTCAGTAACTTTGATCATAAATCTTCATTAAAGATGTGATAAATACTCAACATCTTAGTCAACTTCTTTCCACTCCACAGGGAATTTTTTTTAAAAAAAATTCAAGTGAAGGCTAAATTATACAAGCAGTAAATTTCATCCTGTTTCCTTTCCAAAAACAGGAGTAGCTTTGGAAAACTTAATATTTTGAGTTGTTTGTATTATGCTTTTAATTCACTTCCCAGACACTAATACTGATTTCAAAGCTTTGGTATCTACCATTAAAATTGTTCATTCGTCTTAATCTGACATGATAGGAAGGTTTCTACAGGAGTGCTTCCTATTAAATAAAATTGTTCTTCATAATTTCTGATACTTTCCATGTATTATTTCCAAATGAAAACAAAGCAAACAGAATAGGAGCTTTGTATATAATGTGTTATATTTTAACTATGTTGATCGGGCTTGTCTCTATGTAAACCACCGTGAACCCCTTTGGGGAGATGGAGACGGGATACAAAAGCAAAGTTGTTGCTGTTGTTGTTGGCGCCCCCTTGTTGTGGGGGAGAGGCCTGCATACCCTAATGAAGTTGTGAGCTATGCTGGTGGTGGCATAATAGCCACCGGTAGGGTCTCCCATGCCAGACAGGTCACAACCGAAAGGGACTGACAAAGAGTGTTAAAGGGCAGGATGAGCTCTCTAGCCTTTTGGCAACCATCCTAAGAGAAGGAAAACTCTGATTTCAAACCTGGGCAGATGGTGCTCATTTAACCCTGTAAGGTCAACCATCTAAGAGACGGAAACTTGAACCAAACCTACGACCTGAGGACCTCGCTGCCACCATCCTAAGCTTGCTAGGCCCTGGCAGATGAACCTTTGGTTTAAAGGGTGAGGCCAGTTCTGTGCACACTGCGCTCCACTAGAAAGGTCTATTGCACAGGCTCAAAGGACACATCCAACCTCCAAATCATCAACGTGCTTGTAGAAAGCGTGGGACGAGTCCTTCCTGAATCTTCGTTCATGAAGAAAAGCCAAGAAGAAGAACTTTTTTGTTATTATTATTATTATTATCCCACCCACCTCCTGAAATGTGACAGATCTTGCAGCAAACAGTTTTTGACAGGGCAGCTTGATAAGTTGAGATACCATTTCTCATTGATTATGAGAACATTTACAGCAGGGGTGCTCGTTAGGTAGATCGTGATCTACTGGTAGATTGTGTAGGGCATCCTGGTAGGTCACAGGCAGGGCAGGAGGAAGGCTCAGTCCCGCCCCCCCAGGCTCCCGCCGCCGCCCAAGTGCTGCTGGCCCTGGGTTATCTGAGGTCCTTTCCACACAGTTAAATAAAATCCCATGTTATCTGCTTTGAATTATATGGCAGTGTGGACTCAGAAAACCCAGTTCAAAGCAGATATTGTGTTATATTTTTCACATTTTTGTAGTGGGTAGGTAGATCATTTTTACTTGGTTGTTTTATAAGTAGCTCGCATGCTGAAAAAGTGTGAGCACCCCTGATTTACAGCTATTCCTTACATCCCTAGAGTGGTAGTTGCAGCCCATCACAGAGTTGGCAGATTAAGCTCTAAAAGGTTTAAGCACAAATTCCAAGCCAACCAGAAGCATGGGCAATATCTCCCATTGCTCTATTTTGATTTTCCTATTTTTCCCATTGCCTCCCATTTGGTCTCAGTTGCCATTCCATTCAAAAGATAAGAAGGGGTTGAAGGATGAATTGTTTTTCCAATCTCTGTCAACAGAACAGTCTTCCTCGGCAAAACATCACTTGGTCCCTTCACACAGACAATCTAGGTGTACTGGCAGATTGTGACAGATGTCGAGAGAGCAAAGAGAGCGAGAGAACAGATGCCTGGTTTTCATGCTACGTCTGTCAGCTTACAATGCAAAAGCATTTGACATCACAAAATATGGTAACGCTGGAGGACAAGAGAGATTTATTTGTATCCATAGCTTTAGATAGAAAGCCTAATATTCTGAGCTTCTCCTTAACAACAAACATCCTTGCTTTATATATAAAGTAAAGAAAATATTCAAGGAAGGAGAAGGACAAACTGCTTCTTGTGTTACCTTCTCCTATGCACATTTATAAAAAATATGTACGGAAACACCCCCAAACCCCCCCAAAGAAGATAAACATATATCATTGGAAAACAGTTGGAAGCACATATCTGGCACATGCAGAAGACTGACCAGAGCCTTGGAGGTTTGCCAAATATCTTAAGCCTCTCTGATTGAACGCTATATAAAATGCATATAAAATGGGACTGACTTGGTGAGAACAAATCTAACCAAAATGAATTTGAGCAGAGCTTTGAAAAATTACTCTTTGGACTAGTTCCCAGAATATGGTTGCCAGCATGATGTAGGATTCTAGGAGGTGAAATCCAAAAAACCCCTTTTCGAAAATCTGAATTTGAGCTTTAAAGGAGTATCTTGGCAAGAGATACAATTAAATCACAAACATTTACTAACTTAACCCTTCATAACCCCTAAAATATGGCTGTCTTGGGGAGATAATCTCTGGAGGAGTTGTTCCATATATCTGGTTTGGCTCCTTTGGAATTTGGTTTAGAGTTATTGTTAAGCTGGTTTTTGGGATTGATTTTTGACTCCATTTTCTTTCTTATTTAAACATTTGCAAATCCATGTTTTCCTTTCTCTTTCCCTCTGGTTTTTACGTATATTGTAAATTCTCCTACTTACTGACAGCTTGACAGCCACGGTTTCTAATGACATCATTTCTGTGCATCCATCTCTTGCCATTGAGTCATCAACATCAAAAAAGATTAGTGTTGGGGATGTTCAAGCACACAAAATGAAAAGATTTCTCCTCTACCATAAGATTTGAAGGCATTAAAAATCATCCATAACAAACATATCATTTTGGCTAAAATTAACTGGAACGTACTACAACAAATTTGACAAGTTATAATTTTAAAGGCATTTCTGCACCAGCGGGGGGTTTTTTTGTGTTGTTCCTGTGACTTGTTGGCTACAGTGATTTTTTTATTTTATTTATCATATCAGAAGCAAACCAAGGGTAGAGCTGTAATGTATTTAAAAAACACAAAGTTAAAAGCCTTGGCATTATATGTATTAAATGTACTTTGACCAGTAGCTGACCACTTGGAGTGCCTCTGGTGTTGTTATAGGAAGGTCCTCCATTGTGCATGTTGCAGGGCTCAGACTGCATTGTAGTCTGTGGTTTGCTGTTCTTCACACTGGAATGTTGTGGACTCGGCTTTAAACCCCCTTTCTTAAGGTTGGCTCTGCATCTCGTGGTGCCAGAGTGCAGTCTGTTCAGCGCCTTCCAAGTTGCCCAGTCTTCTGTGTGCCCAGAAGGGAGTCTCTCATTCAGTATCGACCATGGCTGGATGTTCCAGATTTTAGCCTGCACTTTTGGACTCTTGCTTTCTGAGATGTCCTTCTAAGGATCTCTGTAGATCTTAGAAAACTATTTCTTGATTTAAGGCATTGGAGTGCTGGTGGATATCCGAACAGAGGATAGGCCAAAGATGTCACTGCCTTGGTCCTTTCATTATTGGCTGCTATTTTCCAGAGGATGTCGGGTAGTGCAATACTGGCTAAACAGTATAATTTCTCCAGTGGTGTTAGGGTGTAGACATCCAGTGTTAACGCAACATGTTTCATTAAGAGCCACATCTACTGTTTTAGCATAGTGAGATGTGTTCCACACTGGGCATGTGTATTCACCAGCAGAGTAGCAAAGCGCAAGGGCAGATGTCTCCACTGTGTCTGGTTGTGACCCCTAGGTTGTGCCAGTCAGCTTTCATATGATATTGTTTCTAGCACCCGCTTTTTGCTTGATATTCAAGCAGTGCTTCTTGTAATGGACGGCAGGTCGGACTCCGTACCCGATTGTTTCCATCTGTGCCTTGAAGCCGTGACTGGTTGGCTGCGTGCCAGCCGGCTGAAGGTGAACCCATCGAAGACGGAGATACTGTGGCCTGGTCGGCCTGGGCTGGATGAGTGCCGGCTGCCTACCCTGGACGGCGAACGGCTTAACCCATCGCCGTCAGTTAAGAGTCTGGGGGTTGTGCTGGACTCCTCGCTGACCATGGAGGCCCAGGTCTCCATGGTCAGCAGGACCGCATTTTACCACCTCCGACAGGCTAGGCGACTGGCCCCCTACCTGTCCAGGACGGACCTGGCCACGGTGATCCAAGCGACGGTCATCTCGAGACTAGACTACTGTAATGCCCTCTACGTAGGCCTTCCTCTGTCGACGATCCGGAAACTCAAGCTAGTGCAGAATGCCGCAGCTCGCTTGCTAGCAGGAATGCCGGCGAGAGAGCATATTACACCTACCCTTCGGCAGCTGCACTGGCTTCCCATCGAGTACCGGATCGCCTTCAAAGTGTTGGTTTTGACCTTTAAGGCCTTGCACGGCCTGGGGCCTGCGTACCTGAAGGACCGCCTTACCCCGTACGTTCCCCCGAGATCACTGCGCTCAGATGAGCAGAATCTGTTGCTAATTCCATCAGTCCGCTCCTGCCACCTATCGACGACTAGACAAAGGTCTTTTTCTGTGGCGGCACCAGGGCTCTGGAATGCCCTCCCGGAGAGTGCCCGAGCCATTTCGGAATTGGGCCCATTTCGGAAGGCATGTAAGATGGCCCTCTTTGGGCTGGCCTTTAACTAAGTGCCCGAGGTGATAACTCCTGATGTATGTCTTCCTAATCCATGCTTTGACCTTGTAATTGTTTTAATGTGGCTTTTGTGTTTCTTGGTTTTATGTTTTTATTGACTGTAATCGGCCGCATGTCGCATGTTGCGCTATGCTGTTGGTGTAATTGTATTTGATCCGCCCCGAGCCTGCTGGGAGGAGCGGAATACAAAAATGAAATAATAATAAATAAATAAATAAATAAATAAGTCAGAGCACAGTCCAGGGTAACTCCCAGGTATTTGAGTGTGCTGCAATGCTCCAGTAGGATTCCTTCCCAGGTAATCCTCAGAGCTCGAGATGCTTGTCTGTTTTTAAGATGGAAAGCAGACATCTATGTTTTAGATGGATTAGGAATCAGATGGTTTTCCCTGTAATAGGCAGTAAGGACACATAGATCTTTGGAGAGCTTTTGTTCAACCATTTCAAAGCTCTCTGCTTGTGCGGTGATGGCGCTATTGTCAGCATAGATGAAACTCTCTGTCCCTTCTGGCAGTGGCCGGTCATTTGTGTAGATCAGGGGTGCTCACACTTTTTCAGCATGTGAACTACTTATAATACAACCAAGTCAAAATGATCTACCTACCCACTACAAAAATGTGAAACATATAACACAATATCTGTTTTGAACTGGGTTTTCTGAGTCCACACTGCCATATAATCTGATTCAAAGCAGATAACGGGATTTTATTCAACTGTGTGGAAAGGACCTCAGATAACCCAGGGCCGGCAGCACCTGGGCGGCGTCGGGAGCCTGCGGGGTGGGACTGAGCCTTACTCCCGCCCTGCCTACAATCTACCAGGATGCCCTACGCAATCTACCAGTAGATTGCGAGCTACCTAATGAGCACCCCTGGTGTAGATGTTAAACATTGATGGAACGAGCATGCTTCCCTGAGGCAGGCCATTCTTCTGTTTTCACCATCAGCTTCTCTGGCCCTGGAATTCAACAAAAATGCCTGTTTTGTAGCATGCTGCAAGTCACTTCTGGTTGCTTCTGGTGTGAGAGAATCAGCCATCTACAAAGACATTGTCCGGGGGAAGCCCGGATGTGTTCCAATTCTGCAGGGAGGCTTCTCTCATATGATTAATGTATGTAATCATCCTGAATAGATAGTTCAGTGGTTTGATATACCTTTGCAGCCTTTGCAGTATTACTAATTAGCAGTAACAGATTCAGGAAACTCACATTAATTCCATTTATTCCTTTTAACTATACTTTGTCAGATGTGTTGAAAGGACCAACTGACAATGCTGTACTTTATTTGTTCTCAGTATATCAAATTGCCCAACTAATGCTATTCTGTTCTGTGTGAAATGGTTGAAAAATGCCTTCAATTGCCTGCTTTACTTTCTACTCCTCACTGGAGTGAAATCACATTTTCTAATTGAGTTGCTCCTAACCTGTTTAAAGTGACTCTAGAAAAATCCAATAGGCCTTTCAAAAGCTTAAATTAAACTGAAGCTATGTTTTTGATGCTTTTTGTAATGCTCTTCCTTGCAGATTCTCTTTGTCATACAGTAATAACTGAACTCGGAGACCTCCATTTTCATTCTCAAGCATAAAAACTCTTCCATTAAAGCATTTCCCATGGAAATACATTTTTATATATTTTCTCTATAAGAAAAATCAAAATTGTTTCAAGACATGGAATTCACAATGGGTCAGCATATTCTGAACGTCACATAATTAGACATGGATATTACTATCATAATGGTACAACAGAATGGTATGCCTGGTAGTGAAATATTTGCCTGCTTTTAGTTCAATTCAGAAAACGTTCTTTTATTACTTGAACAGTTAAATCACTTAAATCAATTGTGACTATTTTAAGTAGGAACTAGGGCAAGCCACCACCCTCTTGGCCGCTGTAACGGACTGGATGAGGGTGAACAAATTGAAACTTAATCCAGACAAGACAGAGGTACTTCTGGTCAGTCGCAAGGCCGAACAGGGCATAGGGTTACAGTCTGTGCTTGATGGGGTTACACTCCCTCTGAAGGTGCAGGTTCGCAGTTTGGGAGTGATCCTGGATTCATCGCTGAGCTTGGAGCCCCAGGTCTCGGCAGTGGCCAGGAGAGCTTTTGCACAGTTAAAGCTTGTGCGCCAACTGCGCCTGTACCTTGGGAAGTCTGACTTGGCCACGGTAGTCCATGCTCTGGTTACATCTCGAATAGACTACTGCAACGCACTCTACATGCGGTTGCCTCTGAAGACTGCTCGGAAACTGCAATTAGTCCAACGCTCGGCAGCTAGGTTACTAACAGGAGTAGGGTACAGGGAGCATACAACTCCCTTGTTGCGCCAGCTCCACTGGCTGCCAATTAATTTCCGAGCACAATTCAAAGTGCTGGTTTTAACCTACAAAACTCTATATGGTTCCGGCCCAGTTTACTTATCCTCCGGAGAGTCTTCGGAAGCGCGTCTGGTGGGGATGAGAGACAGGGCCTTCTCTGTTGTGGCCCCTCAGCTGTGGAACTCTCTCCCAAGCAATGTTAGATCTGCCCCCTCCCTGTTGTCCTTCAGGAGGCGGGCGAATACTTGGATGTGGAACGAAGCCTTCCCAGAATAAGTTGAGATTGATTTCAATCAGAAATGGGTGACCACTTTTGTAGACCGAGTTGAATGTGGTTTTAATGGCAATGTGGTTTTTATGTATTTCTGTTTTTATGTATTTTAACATGCTGTTTTAAGATGTTTTAAATTTGTATATTATTGAATTTTGCTGTAAGCCGGTCTGAGTCCTTCCATGGAGGTGAGAAGGTCGGGGTACAAAATTTTAAAATAAATAAATAAATATTTGTCATAGGTGTAGAGGAGCCCTTAGGGCCCTTCATATGGAAACAACATGGAACCATATATGTCCATATTTCCTCACAGTCCTCTGAGTACAATAACACCACATTGCCGTAGAATCCGAATAGGTGGTAAGATTATTTATTAGAAGATCAAACAGAATTCATTAATTTTGATAGATGCTTTTGATAATTATGATAATTATTGTTTCAAAGAAATGCCCATAAGATTTTGACCTTAGATGTGCTAACAGATGAGAATTAAAATCTGATCTTAACTATGTCGTAAGAAGTATATATTCACACATCACTTCAGAAAATATTTCTCAGTGCTAATGGAGACGCAAAGTTTTGGGAGGCTATGAGCTTGAGTTTTTAACTTTTATCAGATATTTTATTTCTACTTTGTTTTTAGATTCAGTGTATTGTAGATGGCAGTTTAAACATTGTAAAAGCTAGATGGCAAAGAAGGATAACAAGAAGAATATCTCATTAAAATGTGTAGCTGAGGAAAAGTTTTGTGGACATAATGGACTCTCAACATAGATAAATACTGAACATTGATTTTTTTAAAAAAAAAATCAGACCCAAACCCTCAGTAGAAGCGAGAGTGAGCCTATTATATTTTGGAGATATGATGAGATGAGGTGACCAACCCGCATAGTACTGTATGTTTTTGTTTTGCTAGGCGATATTAATATCCTTGTTAATTATTATATGGACATTATTGCTCAGTTGCATGCTAGAAAAATCAATCCTGTCATTTCAATTATGGCTCCTTTAAAAATTCTGGCAGTCTAGCATGCAAGATGAATTGAATGAGTTCCATACCATCAGTGATGTCAAGACTGGGGAATGGAACCTTTCTTTGGGTGCATCTACATTGTAGAATGAATGCAGTTTGACCCCACTTCAACTGCCATGGCCTTATGCTATGGAGTTGTAGATCAGTGTTTCCCAACCGCTATGACGCAGCACAGTAGTGTGCCATGACGGATCTCCTGCTGTGCTGCAAGAAAAGCTCTCTGCCCCCTTCCTTCCCCCCTGCTCCTGCCGAACTCCTGCTGCTTGGGGGAGGAGGAGGAGGAAGGGCCAGGCGGGGGCGAAGAAAAAGAAGGAAGGGCCAGGCGGGGTGCTGCCTCCTTCGGCTGTTTCCCCAGCCAGCCTCCAATCCACCATGACTCTCGCCCCTCGTTTGCTGAAGCTGTGCAGAGGAGGAAGCCGGGGGAAGGGGATGGGGCATGGTGCGGCCTGGCTCCGCCCCCTCACCCGGCCTCCACTCTCCCACAGTTTTTCCAGCCTTGAGGAGGCAGTGCCAAGCCAGCATTGTGCTGGCTCTGCCACTGCTGGATTGGCATTGCCCCCTCAAGGCTGCAGAAGCTGTGGGAGAGCTGAAGCCAGGGGAGGGGGTGGGGCATGGTGCGGCCTGGCTCCTCCCCCTCCCCAGCTTCGGCACTCCCAGCAGCTGCTCCCAGCAGGCCACCATCCCCCAGCCATTCTTTACTATGTTAGAGTGTCATTTTGGTTGGTGGTGTGCTTCCGGATTTTTTTAATGTTAAAAGTGTGCCGCGGCTCAAAAAAGGTTGGGATACACTGTTGTAGATCACAGTTGTAGATTTTCAAGAGCTTTGACCTTCTCTGTCACAATTCCCAGCATGAATTCTATAATATAGTTGCACCATTTGTTTCTCTTATGTGTTTACATGACTATACAGTAAGTGGAATTAATATGGACTAAAAAGGTGCATCTAGTCATTCCAAAGATCATATTATTCAATCCTGTCCTACTAACACTGCACACAGTATAATAGTATGAAAGCTAACCATCATTGTTGGGGGGCGGGGGTTGCAGTGTTTTGGTCAAGATGTATTTAGAGGGCAATCTTGTGTCTATTCAGATAAAAATATTACTGATTTTCGTGGTATCTAATCTCAGATGAGCGTGTATAGGGTGGTAATCTACATGGCTAAGGAACGAGAAAAAAAGAACAAGTTCACTGGCATGAAGTGACAGCTGGCTATAGTTTAAAGCAAATCGATGACCTTTCCCCTAAGGCTGATTTCAGAACAAATGTACAAAAGCAACATTCATATGGCTCTTCTGATGTTATTTTTTCCTTTTGTTCAAACAGGCTTGTGAAATGCTTGAGGGATCTGCAAGATGCAGTTTCCTTTCATTATGAGGGGTGAAAAGAAATTCTCCATTCTTCTCTTGTTCCTTCTGCTCCTTCTGACTATTGTTTACAGCTGCTGTAAAATGGAGATCCTTAGCCTTGGATTCCCAACTCTTTTCAGGACTGGATCCCCAAAATCTCAGCAATTCACAAACTAATCTAAGTAGACTATAAATTATGGCAACTGTTTTCGGGGGGTTTGGGGGGGGGGGTTAGAAGAATTATTCTGATAAGGTTTTCTGGTTTTTTCTTTAGGATTATTACATGATGGAGGCAAAACAGCATTTATTTCTTTATTTCTGGCATTTGTACCCCGTCACTTCTCTACCCCCGAAGGGGGACTCAGGACGGCTTACATTAGTAACGCTGCAAGGCCGCTACATCACAATTACAATAATATAAATCAAAATCACATACATAAACATTAAAACAATTACATAATCATTAAAAATGAGTACATGTAGCATTAGTTAAAACCATAAAAGAAATCACAATGTCATCTGCCGCAACACCATTCCAGTCAATGTTCACTAACGTGGAAATTACTTCTGTTGCCCAAAGACCTGGTCCCAAAGTCATGGTTTTAATTTTTTTCTCTGAAAGCCAGGAGGGATGGGGTCGATCTTATCTCGTGCGTTCCATAGGAGGGGGGCCACAGCTGAGAAGGCCGTGTCTTTCATCCCCGCCAAACGCGTTTGCGATGTTGGCGGGAGTGAGAGCAGGGCCTCCCCAGATGATCTTAGGCTGCAAGATGGGACATAGAGGCAGATGCGTTCATGCAAGTAAGCTGGGCCAGAACCGTATAAAGTTTTGTAGGTCAAAACCAGCACTTTGAATTGGGCTCGGAGATGGACTGGCAGCCAGTGGAGCTGACACAACAGGGGGATGGTATATTCCCTGTATGTTTCCCAGTTAGCAATCTGGCTGCCGCCCATTGGACCAGCTGTAGTTTCCAAGCCATCTTCAAAGGCAGCCCCACGTAGAGCACGTTGCAGTAATCTATTTGGGATGTAACTAGAGCGTGGACGACCGTAGCCAGATCAGACTTCCCAAGGTATGGGCGCAGCTGGGGCACAAGTTTTAACTGTGCAAAAGCTCTCCCGGCCATCGACGAAACCTGGGGCTCCAGGCTCAGCAATGAATCCAGGATCACTCCCAAACTACGAACCTGCGTCTTTAGGGGGAGTGTAACCCCGTCCAGCACAAGCATGTTCGGCCTTTCGACTGACCAGGAGGACCTCTGTCTTGTCTGGATTAAATTTCAATTTGTTAGCCCTCATCCAGTCCGATACAGCGGCCAAGCATTGGTTCAAGGTCTCGACATCCTCCTTAGTAACAGGTGGGAAGGAGTGACAAATTTGGACGTCATCTGCGTACAGATAACACCGCACCCCAAAACTCTGGATGATCTCCCCCAGCGGCTTCATGTAGATGTACTGTAGATGTCGGGGACAATGCAGAACCCTGAGGGACTCTACAAGTCAATGGTTGTGGAGCCAAACAGATGTCACCCAGTAACACCCTCTGAGACCAATCCTCCAGGAATGACTGGAGCCACTGCAAAACAGTACCTCCAAGTCCCATTCCCACAAGGCATCCCAGAAGAATACCATGGCCAATGGTATCGAAGGCCACTGAGAGGTCCAGCAGAACCGACAGGGACACACTCCCCCTGTCGAGCTCCTGGCGAAGATCATCTACTAAGGCAACCAAGGTTGTTTCAGTACCATGTCCTGACCTAAAGCCAGACTGTGCCAGCATTGCAGATGAACTGAAAATCCTCTACCACCAAGGTAGAAGTCATGCAGACATTCAGATCCTGGACGTCTTAGCAGCCTCAGGTAGCATAGCCAACAACACCGATGAATACTGAGAGCTCCAATCTAGCAACATCTAAAGATTATATGATCTCCACTCCTGTTCTTCTTAGTAAACCTTCCCAAAATTATAGCAGTTCAGTTCTTCTTTTGGTGGCTTCTTGACTATGGGCTGTATTCCCAAGCAAATACTAAATGACTAAAATTGTTATTATGCTGCATCTTATAACCAATTTACCTGGTAGTAAACCCCAACAAATTCAACCTCATGGGATTGCCATGTACAGGCTATTGATAAAGGAAAGTCATGATAGCTCTTTATTGCCCCCTTTCCACTTCCTTTATGACTCACTTACTGCTTTTTTATGTGCAGATTTCAGCAAATTTAGTCAATCAAAATTAATATATTGGAACATTGGAGCAACCAATATTTATTTCATTAAGAAGCCATCCCTATTAAAAATATATTAAACTCATGCCAACTAGAGAATCTAGGGTACAACTACATGGAATAATAATGTACAAGTCCATTTAATTTAGATTTCAATGACTAAATTAGATAAACATCTCAAAAAAATAAGTTCTCTGGAACAACGATCAGAAAGCAATTTAGTTCCAAATAGCAAGTGATACAGCAAACCTGCTGATCATATATTTGGCGATCATCACAACAACAGTTGCTGGAAATTGATATTCTAAGCTACCTGTCAAGGGAGCAGCATATGGCAGGCGATCAATCTCAGAATGGTTCTGAAAATACAGTCCAATAAAAAAGAAAGTAGCATTATTTAGAACGGGCCATGTTTTCTATATAACTATGAATTAATGATCCCTGCTTGCATATTCTGTCTATACTAGTTGACAGAAAGGACCAGAAAAATCACTTTTATTGCTAATACCACTGGCCCATTAAATACTTTTATGTTACTGTAGCTAAACGTTGCATTGTAGCACTAGCAAATTTTAGTTCACAGCAGAAACATTACCCTCACTGAAATATTTTTAACCCTTATGTTGTGGATATAAAGTTATGTTTCTTGCCATGCCTTGCTTCGAACTAAGCTAATTAAATTTGTACTACAGTCAGAATTCTCACACCGACATCTATTCATAGCTTTCATTTTCAAAATGACTTTTGGGGCTGGGAATGATTCTATCATTTGTTTTGTTATGAATAACTTTTCAATAACTTTAAAGTATAGGTACTTTTTATTGCAATTTTCCAGTAAGAGAAAGGGTATCAGAACTTTTACAGAACATTTGCCTGCCCATCCCCGAAATAACGAGACCACACAAATAAGCTTGGGTTCAAATTTGGGCAACTTTTATTTTTAATTGTTACCTATTTAATTTTTGCCTTAACCTAAACTAATAGGTGTCAAGTACCTGGTGAACAAAGCCGAGGAGATATCCCAGCTGGCTATACCCCTCGGCTAACTGGGGCGAAAACCTAGTTTCCCCGGTAACCAAAACTGGGCAACTGTTAAGGGAAATGGACAGAAGTATTTTTGAACATGTCGATATCAGACTCTGCCATTCCTGGGCCATCAAGTCTTACCTCACCGATTATCAAACTTTCTGATGAGTGTTTTTGCAAATGACCCCCCCCCCAAAGGTGGGGGGGCCTTGTGTGAACACAAACTTTGTATTTTCTTATCTATTTTCTGCTAAACCTATTTATGTAAACCCACCATACCATCTAGACCCTAAACAGTCTAGGGCTAGGCAAAAACCTTCCCAGAACATGAGAAGGGGAAATTCCTCAACCAGTTCCGCAGCAACCAATACTATACTGTTAAATGGGAGGGTGTGGTGGGCCGAAGCTCAGGTCCGACTGAGGACCTAAAGGGCTAGCCAGCCCTGTGCTGACCACACCCCCTACTCTAGATGGCTCCATTTGGAACGATCCATTTTCTCCTTCGTGGGGGAGGCAAACTGCTCTTGTGATTGTATCTGGTAAGATAGTAAACGTAAGGAGCCTTGTGTTGACTTCCTTCATAATGTATTTTGGTTTCTGGTCAGTAAATGTTGACAGATGTAAACAGATGTAAACAATTCTCTTATCACTGTCAAAGTTCTTATCATAGTTTACTAGGGCAGGTCAACCATTTCAATTCTCAGTAGCAGATTTTAATTACAATTCATTAGCTCACATTCATTCATTCTTTTCATTCCATTCATTCATACCCACACATATTAAATTCATATTTATCAAATCTGCACATCATTTTAATATGACAGTATTATATATTCCACAAGTGAGAATAAACAAAAATGTAAGTCCTGTTGAAAAATGCCATTTGTTTTATTAAATTGTTTCTAATGTTTATTTTTATGTTAATTTTAATCATAGCAATGAAGGAGAACACATGCAAAGAGAAAACCTGAAATCATAGAGCATTCATATGGCGGCAATAGCAGATATATCTGTTAAGAGGCCCTTGTCTTTCTGAAAAGAAAGTATTCTTAAATTAGAATCGCAATGAAATTGAGTGAGATGACCTCATAAAATATTCTCTCCATGCTTCTGTGGCTCAGAATAGGAAGACAATCATAATAGGAAGGTTAAGATTTTGATTTCATGACTCAAGTTCAGCTTACAGAAGACAACTCTAGTGGGAATCTGGCAGTGCACATCTGAGAAATTTACAACAGTCTTGCGAACAGAATGTGGCTCTTGTGGCAGAACAAGTACACCACATGTATTACAGAGTCACATGGGCTGGCTGAAAGAAGTTGCTGGAGCTATATTCAAATATTCACGAGTCTGCATGCTGTTGTGTATGGATGATAAAGTATACTTATAGCATACATAGTATAATGTATACTTAGTCTGGTTGCTCTTGACCTAGAAGGGTTATAAGCACCTTTGGGTGGACTTTATGTTGATAAAAACTGTATTATTATGTCTAATTTGGAACTCTGGGTGAATCTAATAAGTGCTACCTACCTTACTGATTTAGGTCACTGGATCCAGTACAGCAAGTCATACAAGTTAATACACTAATCCTGAGAGATGCAGTTCAACAAGTGATTCATCCATCCCTTCACCCTGATCTAATTACATCCCATTTCATTTCCCTTTCCTGTAAATATACTTTGGAGTACAGTGGCTCTCAGTTTTTTCTTCTCCAGTTGATTTGGTACGTCAGTTCATAGAACAGCTGGCTATTGGCCAAGCTGGTTGAGCTTTCTGCAAGCTGACAATCTAAACACCTATAGCAAAGTTTCCCAACCGCTGTGACGTGGCACAGCAGTGTGCTGCAATGGACCTCCTGCTGTGCCGCAAGAAAAGCTCTCTGCCCCCCTTCCTTCCCCCTTCCTTCTGCCGAACTCCTGCTGCTTGGGGGAGGAGGAGGAAGGGCCGGGCGGCGGTGAAGAAAAAGAAGAAGGGGCCGGGGTGCCGCCTCCTTCGGCCGTTTCCCCAGCCAGCCTCCAATCGGCATGACTCCCGCCATGACTCTCGCCCCTCACTTGCTGAAGCCGCGTGGAGGAGGAAGCCGGGGGAGGGGGCAGGGCATGTCCCAGCCTAGCTCCGCCCCCTCCATTGGCTTCCACTTTCCCACAGCTTCTCCAGCCTTGAGGGGATAGGGCCAAGCCAGCATTGTGCTGGCTCTGCCACTGCTGGCTTGGCACTGTCCCCTCAAGGCTGGAGAAGCTGTGGGAGAGCTGAAGCCGGGGGAGGGGGTGGGGCATGGCACGGCCTGGCTCCTCCCATGGCTTCGGCACTCCCAGCAGCTGCTCCCAGCAGGCCACCATCCTCCAGCCGTTCTTTACTGTGTTAGAGTGTCATTTTGTGTCATTTTGGTTGGTGGTGTGCCCCCGGATTTTTTTAATGTTAAAAGTGTGCCGCGGCTCAAAAAAGGTTGGGAAACACTGACCTATAGGACCAACATGTGATAACTGTGATTGTAGTGAAAGAACAAAAGACATCTCCAGCAAATTTGACCATCTCAATTTCCATTAGAAGAACCTTTCATCCATGGTCCAGTCTGATACGAGTCCAGCACTCTTTTTGGGGAAACATATTCATATTCACTATTTCCATTAATAATAAGGCATCATCCTTAGCAATAATTGAATATGGATAGAGAGCTGCTTTTTCCTCTCTGAGAATGACAGAAAAGGGAAGAGATTGTGGCAACTAAACATGTATCCATGGGGACTTTCATTTGGAACACAAAGATCTCAACCACTTTTAAAATTGACCATATTCTTGTTCAATAAATAATAAATGAGTAGCAGATTAATTTTAGATCTACTCTGCCATGGATCTAAAACTACCATATACTGGTTTATTTCATTGAGATGAAGCTGTGTATACTAGGCTTGGTTGATCTAAAAAAATCATGGTTCTAAAATTAAATGGGGGGGATTTTTTTATTAGTAATAGAAATACTTACCAAAAAATTTCCAAAAATTGTAATGTAATTAATAATGAATTTCGTTATTAGTTCTAAACTGGGCAAAGCAGGGAAACAGGACTGACTCACACTGTTAAAAGCACAGAAAAATCAAGGGGGAAATACACAGACACACCCCTGCCAGAGGAGAGGAGGAGGTGGGGTTAACCCCCTCCTCTTCTCCTGTGGCAGTGATGTGTGTGTATGCACGCATACACACAGCCCCTGCCAGAGGAGAGGAGATGGGGGGGGGGGGTTAACTTTAACCCCGCATCTTCCTCTCCCCTGGCAGCGATGCACGTTTTTCCCATCCAGGGAAGCAGGAGCTGAGGAGCACCCTCCTCCTGCTTCCCTGGATGGGGAAAACCCGGTTTATTGGCAAAGGCAGGAGGGAGGAGGGGAAGCTTGCCCTCCTCCCTCCTGCCCTTGCCAATATTTCAATTTATTGGCAAGGGCAGGAGGTGAAGCGAATCGCTTGCCTCCTCACCTTGCCGTGTTCCTAGTCCTCATTGTGTACTATTTGCCACCTTGCCGTGTTCCTAGTCCTCATTGTGTACTATTTGCCACCTTGCTGTGTTCCTAGTCCTCATTGTGTACTATTTGCCACCTTGCCGTGTTCCTAGTCTTCATTCAATCAATCAAAGCTTTATTACGGTCACAGACCAGCACAAAGCGGGCACAAGTGCCCTAAGAGGAGAAGGACAACTCCCCAGTAAACAGTTATTTAAAATCAGCCTAGTCCTCATTGTGTACTATTTGCAACCTTGCCGTGTTCCTAGTCCTCATTGTGTACTATTTGCCACCTTACCGTGTTTCTAGTCCTCATTGTGTACTATTTGCCACCTTGCCGTGTTCCTAGTCCTCATTGTGTACTATTTGCCACCTTGCTGTGTTCCTAATCCTCATTGTGTACTATTTGCCGCCTTGCCGTGTTCCTAGTCCTCATTGTGTACTATTTGCCACCTTGCCAATACCCCTGCCAGAGGAGAGGAGGAGGGGGGTTAACTTTAACCCTGCATCTTCCTCTCCCCTGGCAGTGATGCGCTATTTTCCCATTCAGGGAAGCAGGAGCAGAGGAGCACTCTCCTCCTGCTTCCCTGGATGGGGAAAACCCGGTTTATTGGCTAGGGCAGGAGGGAGGAGGGAAGCTATTCCCTTTCCCTCCTCCCTCCTGCCCTTGCCAATATACCGGAGTATTGGCAAGGGCAGGAGGGAGGAGGGGAAGCTTCCCCTCCTCCCTCCTGCCTTTGCTAATAAACTGGAGTATTGGCAAGGGCAGGAGGGAGGAGGGAAGTGATTCCCTCCCTCCAGGTGCTTTGGACTCCAACTCCCAGCATTCCTCACAGCCCCAGGCCCCTTCCTTTTCCCCCTCAGCCCCTGAATGGAGGGTAACCAGGCCTGGGCCAACTTGGGCCCTCCCTCCCTCCAGGTGCTTTGGACTCCAACTCCCAGCATTCCTCACAGCCCCAGGCCCCTTCCTTTTCCCCCTGAGCCTCTGAATGGAGTGTAACCAGGCCTGGGCCAACTCCACCCTCCAGGCCCTCCCTCCTCACAGCCCCAGGTGTTTTGAGCCACTGAATGGAGTGACTGGGCCAACTCCCCTCCCCCAGCATTCCTCACAGCCCCAGGCCCCTTCCTTTCCCCCTGAGCCTCTGAATGGGGGTAACCAGGCCTGGGCCAACTTGGGCCCTCCCACCCTCCAGGTGTGGGACCGCTCCTTGGTAAAACTATGAATCCCTTGGTTCTGAACTATCTTTAGACTATCTTTAGACAGAGGCACCTGGAGGTGTGGGTCACTCCTGGTATCACCAGGCCCCTTCCTTTTTTCCCCTGAGCCACTGAATGGAGGGTAACCAGGCCTGGGCCAACTTGGGCCCTCTCTCCCTCCAGGTGTTTTGGACTCCAACTACCAGCATTCCTCACAGCCCCAGGCCCCTTTCTTCCTTCCACTCCCCCCCCCCTTGGGACTGATTGGCTAAAGGGAAGCAGGTGGTTTCATTAGCCAATGAGAACATGTGTCTACTAAGGTCAAAGAAGCCATACGATCTAATTACAATAATTAAGAAAATAGGCGGGCCCCAAGTTCGGTAAGGAAATTATACTTCCTTGTTGGAGCTTGTGGTTCAAAAAACAATTAAATTAATTTTTTATATGAATTTAATACAATTTCAAATAATTTTTAAACCGCAGAAACCAACCCTAGTGTATACTGAATCAAGTTTGTGATTTTATCGGTTTTGTTAGGTTTCTGTCTGATACCTAACAAAGATGGCGACCGCTGTGGAGCTCCCTTCGGGTGAGCTCCGGCATGGCCTCTTCGATTCCTTGGACATATCAGGCCGATCCCGCCGCCCCCTCCTCGGGGAGACGGCGGTCGATTGCCAGACTCAGGGGTCACCTTTGGCGACCCACAGACACCGGAGAGTGTAATCTGGCTGGGAAAAGCATCTGAACTACCAGGGAGGACGCCTAAGACGCCCAGGAATGGCTGGGTTGTCCGACCGGTGATGGCTTCAGGTGCGCGCTTCCTGAGAAGGTTCAGTAGGAGATCGCTGGGCAAAAGTCTGCCCCCACCATCCCTAATGACCCCCTTGAAGGCAGAGCACCCTGCCGGCTCGCGAATTAAGTTCCCTGAGATGTGTGGAGCCCTACGGAGCAGCTCCCCACAGAGGCCACGGCGAGAGGGCCAGGACTCCACCACCGACCAACTTGACTCCAATGCCTATACAGAACTGCTTGCAGAATACACCAAGCTCATGGACCACGTTAGGGAATTCGGGAACAGATTTGGCGGCCTGTTGGAGTCACTAGGGATCCCTACAGCGCAGTTCCCTATCCTGAACCCAAACAGCTTGGTCGATCCTCCGCGAGCCCTTCTCGCTGACCAAGAGTTTGCATGGGACCAGTCGTGGGACTTCCCCTCCAGCTCCCTGGGGGCCGGCCGAGAGTTACCGGCTCTAAAAGCCGAAGACCAGCCAACAAGCACCCAGGGACTTACCCCGGCTACTGGGGGTGCACTAGCCGTCGCGGAGGATAAGGTCCCCATGATGACATCGAGCGCCGATGTCTGGGACGACCCCCAGTTCACCCACCCACCCGCGAGGAGGTTCCATACAGAAACTCTGAGGACCCACGGTCGAGCCATGGAGGCCCGCCAGCAGGTGCGTCGCTCACCGAGTTCGATATTGATGCTATCCTGGCCCCCCCTCGGGATGCCTCCAGGCGTCGTCACCGCGCTGGGAGAAGCTGGGGGAGCATTCTGGAGGAGGTGAGGCCCAACATGGCGGGTGTCCTTGAGGATGCCCAACCACTCCATGTGCTGGGACCCGGGGAAGAGGCAGCACCTGGAAGCAGTAGTCTGCCGGCCGCCCTGGAAGTCCCGCCCCTGGAGGACTTTGGCCCTGACGATGACCAGCTACGCCATGTGCTGGGACCTGGGGAGGAAGCAGCTCCCGGGAGTCGTAATCCACCAGAAGTCCTGGAGGTCCCGCCCTCGGAGGACCCTAGCCTTACCAACGACCTGATCAGGGAGAAGCGCGGCCCCGGAAGAGGAGGAGACTACGCCGGAAGTGGAAGGAAGCCGAGTACTCCATCCCCTGCACCCCGGACCGGAGAACACGCCCAGCCCCCCGCCGGAGAGCCCGAAAGGACCGGGACCACAGAGCCAGCGCCTGTGCTGGCCCTCCAGTAGACGGTCGCTCAACAACAAGAGCAGCAAGACCTCAGAGGATATCTACCTTGTGCCAAGCCTCTATTGTTACCCAGTTTTTCCATTGATTGTTGGTTTTAAAACTGTATTTGAAGATTACTTTTAGACTACTTTTATAACTTTGTAAAGAATATTTGAATGTGTTCTTTGAATTTTAATCTCTCAAAAACTGTTGTTGTTGATGATGATGTGTTTCGCCACAAGAATCCTTGTGGGATAGGAGGCAACATAAAAATGCCATAAATAATCAGTATTATAAAGCCATTTATCAAATATTCATGGAAAAACTGACAATGCAACTGAGGAAACTATGGAAACAAAGGTTGCAAATAACTGCAATGCTTTTTTTAAAAAAAAAATCACTTTTATCCAGCTCTTGATAATATGTGGCCCATATTATTGGTTATTGAAATGGGAAATTATGTCAAAATTCTGATGAGAAATAAATAAATACGCACACACATGCATATGCCAAAAAGACAGCTCCTGTCAGCCAGCTCATGTGACTCTGTAATACATGCGGGGTACTTGTTCTGTCACAAGAGCCACATTCTGAGCAAGTATTAATAAGACTGTTGTAAATTTCTTTCTTTGTATGTTTGAACATTTGTGGTATTTTAATTTCTTTTTTCTATCCCCCCCCTCCCCAATCCTTGTAACTTTTAATGTATTTTAAAACTTCCAGCACCGGGAATGTGGCGCAGCTGGCTGGGAGTCAGCTGCATTAGATCACTACTGACCAAAAGGCCATGAGTTCGAAGCCAGCCTGGGTCAGAGTGAGCTTCCGAACATTGCGTAGTTCGCTGTTGACATTTGCAGCCCGAAAGACAGTTGCATCTGTCAAGTAGGAAATTTAGGTACCGCTTTATGCGGGGAGGCTCATTTAACTAATTTACAACACCGTAAAAATCTCCAGAAAACATGCAAAGAATGAGGAAGTACTTCATCAGCGTCACAAATGGACAGTGAAGGGACAGCTCCCCTGATGGGCAGAATACCCTCATGAAGGTGGAATGTTAAATGGCCTATGTGTCTCTGTCTATATATGTTGTGTATCTATGACATTGAATGTTTGCCATGTATATGTACATTGTAATCCACCCTGAGTCTCCTGCGGGGAGAGAAGGGTGGAATATAAATATTGTAAACAAACAAACAAACAAACAAATAATATTTTGAAGAAAGATAATATTCTGTAATATTCCTGCGCCACCAGGAATGTGGCACAGCTGGCTAAGTGTCAGCTGCATAAGATCTCTCTGACCAGTAGATCATGAGTTCTAGGCCTGCCTGGGTCGAGGTGGGTGCTCGACCTTTAAGTGTAGCCTGCTGTTGACCTTTGCAGCCCGAAAGACAGTTGCATCTGTCAAGTAGGAGATAAAGGTACCACATTAAGTGGGGAGACAAATTTTGACTGAATTATGAGGCCATTAAAGAACTCCAGGAATGCTGAGAAATGTGGAAGGAACAACAAGGGACGCTGGGAACGCTGAGAGATTAGGAGTGCGTCAGCTCCCCCTGGTGGCCAGAGTTTGCCTCTGTTCATCTATATGTGTGTATGTTGGAAATGGCAGGGATTGTCTGCTAAGTATGTGTACCTGTAATCCGCTCTGAGTCCCCTTCGGGGTGAGAAGAGTGGAATATTAAATAAATAAATAAATAATTCTGCTCACTACTACCAAACATTCATTTACTTTCCTCTTTCATTTGAAGATGAAGATAGTTATGGCTTAATGAAGGCTTATTTCAATTTAAGACGTATTGGTGAAGTACTGAACAAAAAGAGTTCATAAAAGAGTAGGATTTGTTTTGAGAGTCAGAAGCTAGTTTGACCCAGGGTTTGTGAGCTGCCCAGTAATAGCAGTGCACTTTCTGACTTCAGCAAGAATATTGCATGCGTAAGGCTATCACTTTCAAATAATAACACTTTTTTTCTTTCTTCCCTAAGATGTGGTACTTACCCTACTTTTGAAAGGGTAGTCTATAAATAAAAATGTTTTCACGACTTTCTGAGTGAATTAAGTGGATATGCACAAGTGACTTAGCGACACATTCAATTTGTGTGGACCACTTTGCAAAAGATTGGACAGGAACCAGTGACCGCAGAAGCAAAATAAAGTCATCTTACAGCAGCCAGTCCAGTCCAAAGAAATGCTCTGATGCATAAAACATACTTTTGCATTTGACAACTGAGTATGCTTCAGTGGAGGTGCACAGAAGTGTCAATGCATCTTGTAGAAGGCTGCAACTGGTTGTGCATGAACAGAGAGACAATAACATCAAAGCTATCACTGAACTAGTGGAGCAAATTACATGATACAGTCACCTACATCAGGTATGCTGCATGACCAAATGAAAAATATATAATGGTCTCGCATCACAACTTACTCTCCTTTGCTAGGGAAAAAGGAAGGATTATGCCTTCTAATATTTATCCTATAAAACATTTGGTTCAACATTTCTATCAATTGGTCCTGTTTAGCCTTGTATTAATCCTACACACATAACCTGAACATAGACTTTCCTTGCATAGTTGTTTGAATACATCCATGTAATAGTCTCACATTTAGATAAAACTAAATCTGGACTTGGAAGTCATAAGACTTTTGAGATGTACTTTATTTTTTCCTACAATCCTAATAGCTACAAGAGAGCCAGTGTGGTGTAGTAATTTGGGTGTCAGGCTAATTTAGGATCAGGGTTGCCATAAATTGAAATGACTTAAAGGTGTGAAATGCACACACACAATATTGACCAATTGAAGCCTGGTGAAAGAGATATACATCTACCACAAAACAATTTTGAGTCCTGAAATATGTTGTAAGTACTACAATTGATGGGAACTCATAATATTTTCCTCTCAATTCCAATCTTATTATTAGAATGTTCTTTATTTCAGAAATAGTGCTAAGGGTGGTGTTAGGATGATATAATGCTGTTATTGCTGGACAATTGGGTAGTATAAACCAGTGTTTTTCAACCTTTTTTGAGCCGCGGCACATTTTTTACATTTACAAAATCCTGGGTCACACCACCAACCAAAATGACACAAAATGACACTCTAACACAGTAATACATATAGTTAATATGTTTTTAAATGTATTTATACACTCAGTGTGAAACCTGGACCTGTTTTGATGAACACAACATAGATATCCTGGCAAGAATGGCAAAAAGACACAAACTTCCCACACAGAAATCCCATAACCAAGAGAAAATACTATAAGAGTTTGGTGGGCATTGACCTTGGGTTTTGGAGTTGTAGTTCACCTATATACAGAGAGCACTGTGGACTGAAACAATGTTGGATCAGGACCAAACTTGGCATGAATACTCAATATGCTCAAATGTGAACACAGATGGAGTTTGGGGAAAATAGACCTTGGCATTTGGGAGTTACAGTTTCTGGGATTTATAGTTAACACACAATCAAAGAGCATCCTGAACTCTTGCAACAATGGAATTGAACCAAACTTGGCATATTGAACTCTCATTACCAACAGAAAGTACTGAAAGGGTTTGCTTGGGAATTGATCTTGAGTTTGGAATTGTAATTCACCTACACCCAGAGTACACTGTGGACTCAAACAATGTTATGTTGTTGTTTGTTTTCTATCCAAAATCACAATGTTGGAAGGAGGCTCACCGCTTTAAGGTCCCTAAAACAGGCATGGGAAAACTTCGGCCCTCTGGGTGCTTTAGACTTCAACTCCCACCATTCCTAACAGCACGAGGCCCTTTCCTGCTTAAATGGCTGAGGGGGAAAAAGGAAAAGGACCTGAGGCTGTTAGGAATGGTGGGAGTTGGAGTCCAAAACAATTGGAAGGTCCAAGTTTGCCCATGCCAGCTTTCGACAGAGACCTCTTCCTCCCCCTTCACGCCCTTTCTTCCCCCTCCTGCTGAACACTTACTTTTTCTTCTACATTGCCGCTTCTGCCACCATTTTGATCCGAGGGGGCGTGTTCAGGGGGGGGGAGGAAGACGTGACCCATGCAGGCGCTACTGCGCAGACTCGCCCCAGAGCAAAGCAATGCAAAGCGAGCAGAGCGAGGCTGGGAAGAAGGGAGCCCGAGTGGAGAAGAAAAAGTGTTCGGCAGGAGGGGGAAGAAAGGGTATTGGAGGTTCCAATTTCCCACGGCACACCTGATGATCGCTCACTGCCACGGCACACTGGTTGGGAAACACTGGTATAAACCACTATTTTGAATTTTAGACTCTGGTTTCTAGAAATCTGCTTACTTCCATATTTTCTGACACACAAAAATGGCGATGCTAGGTGAGGACTGCACTGCTTTTTAGGTGAATGGGGGGGGGTGTGTTATTGTTGCACATTTCAGAAAAAAGAAATATATATGCAAGGACCATAAAAGTGAGATATATTGATATCCATCTGAAATTTTTTATTCATTTATTTATTTCACTTATATAATGTTTCTCTCAACCCCTAGGGGGACTCAAAGTGGTCCACAACAAAGTAAATGGCAAAATTCAATGCTTCACAAAAATATAAAATGCATCACATAACTAAAATCATATACAACAATAGGTTAAAACCAATAAACTATAAAACATTGGACAAAGACAAACATAAAACATTCAACATTGCACCAATCCCAAAGTTATCTTGACTACTTCATTTCACTCCCCGAATGCTTGCTTGAAAAGCCACATTTTAAGTAGTTTCCTAAACATCAGGAAGGAGGGGACCAATCTGATCTTGCTACGGAGGGAGTTTCATAGCTGAGGGGCCGCCACCAAGAAGGTCCTGTCTCTCTTCCCCACCAGCCGTGCCTGTGAGGGCGGCGGGACAGAGAGCAGGACATCTTCAGCCAATCTTGATGCTCTAACTGACTCATAAAGAGAGATACATTTGGATAGGTAAGTTGGACCGGAACCATTTAGGGATTTATAGGTTACAACTTTGAATTTTGCTCAGTAGCAAACCAGCAGACAGAGGAGCTGGCTCAGCAAGGGGTTTGTATACTCCCTTTCACTATCACAATTCACTAACAGGATACCCTTCCGCAAACAAGTCCCTTGAACATATTTATCACACCAAGGGTTGAGCTGTTGATATTGCTGACAGCCTTGCTGATAAGAAAATGTGTTAGGATAGAGTCCAAATTAGAGCAGTTACTGATGTAAGCCTTTTCTCACAGCAATCTAGAAGTTTCCTCAGCCTCTTGAACTGTATAAGTATGGTCCATTAAATAATCCCCATTCAGAAATGCAGGGTACCAGTGCTGTATGGCTGATGTGATGAATCCTGCCCAGAGTGCAAGGATGTATGACATACAGTTGTAACTCATAGATGGGCAAAGTGCACGAATGTAACATGGAAGAAAGTTAAACTCGCCTGCTACACAGAAAGTAAAAACACATGGTACATTTCCTACTACTCTAACCATGTTATCACACCAGGTCTTTAAAGTGGACAGTCTCACATTTTGGACAACTGCAGAATTCTGGAAAACCTAGTTTCGGAAGGCGAGGACCTCTGTAGCTGAGAATTCAAAAGGCCCTGCCCTAAACTACATTTTCCAGGATTCTGCAGGTGGCAGAAATGTGAGGCTGACAACTTTAAAGCTCTGGTGTGATAATGTCGTTAATCACCAACTGAGAAGAAGAGCATAGTAAACTGCAGGTATATACATTAAGACAGGGCTGTCCAACTGCCGGCCCTGCAGGTGTTTTGGACTTCAAATCCCAGAAATCCTAACAGCTGGTAAACTGGCTAGGATTTCTGGGAGTTGAAGTCCAAAACATCTGCAGGGCCGGCAGTTGGACAGCCCTGCATTAAGAGAATGTATAACAAATGATTCTGAACCTAAGTTGAGCCTGGATATATAACTTAGGAAAGCACCAGATAGAAGCAGGCCCGGATTAAGTCTTTGTGGCGCCCTAGGCCACACATTGGAAGCCACGCCCCCGGGCCGATGCTGCGCATGTGCGTCAGAGGTCCTAGGGGTGGGGCTTCCCTCCGCCTCTTTGTCACTTGTGCCGGGCCAGGTACTGCTCCTTCCTTGAGTGAAGGAAGGAGAGGGGCCAGCACGAGCAAGGAAGAGGCAGAGCAAAGCTGCGCCAGAGGCCGTAGGGGTGGGACTTTGCTCCGCCTCTTCATCGCTTCATCGCTCATGTTGGGCGCCCCTCCTTCCTTCACTCAAGGAGGGAGCAGCGCCCAATGCGAGTGATGAAGAGGCGCTCCCCTAGGGTTGGCTTCATTCCCTCCCGTCGCTCACGCTGGGCCGGGCGCTGCTCCTTCCTTGAGCCGGCGTGAGTGACGAAGAGGCAGAGCATTGCCCAAAGATCGACCTTTTTTATTTAAAAAATGGGGGGGGGTCCGGATCTGGCACCCCTGCCCCCATGGCTACGCCCCTAGGCCGTGGCCTAGGGTGGCCTTATGGATGATCCGGGCCTGGATAGAAGAGGACCACTCTCTAGACTTAATCTGCAAAGCAAGCTTGCAATATATCAGTGAGCCCTGGGTAAGTCATAATATAAATATCAATTGGAGTTCAAGGTCATCATGCTAAGATTCAGCCGCCCCACTCTCTGTCTGTTGTGTCAGTTCAAAGGCGGCTTTTGAATTCTGTAGATTAATTTTTAGGTATTTAATGTTCTGTCTTCATTTTTTCTACTCATTTTCATTGTTGCTCTCTTAAAGCTGAAGTCATTAGGCACCTGTAGTTATCCTGAATATATTCCAAGAGCATATAATGTTGCCTAAAATGCATTCCCAAATATAAAAAATATAAATAATGAATTGTTTTGAGCTAAAATAAGCAGTTAAGATGCTGATAACATGTGTGGAATCTCAAAAAATATAATGGCTGAATAAGTTCAGAGTTTGGTCCTCTTTGCTCTTATTGATGAGGTAAGTCTAAACTTGGCACTATTGAATGCTTCAGCACATGTGTTGATAAAATATAATGAAAATCAATGCTTATATTAATTATATGTGTTAAAGCAAAATTAATGGGCAAATCAAGTTCAAGGGCATAATGTATTAAAGGATATGCTGATCAATCTCTCAGTGTAATATATACCAAGTAGTGATGGCTGAATCAACTTCTCTCATCTTCATATTTCATTTGTCTCCCCACAAGCTTTCAATGAATGCAACTGGGGGGTGGGGGGGTGGGAGTGGAATCCACAACTTCTGTATGGAATTCCACAACTTCCGTTTGGTAATCTGATTATGTACCTTTTAGTACTTTTTACCATTATCTTTTCAAACAGAGAAAACTTGGAGAAAAGAGGAAAATACTGTGGAATATTCATTAAAGAGAACAAAGTCTTTCAGGAGCCAACTCCTTTTTTCCAGTACAAACCCCATATCCACAGAACTGGCACGCATGGTTCCATTTATCTGCATTCAACAAAATATGCCCCTCATAAACATTTTCTAGGTCCTCCAGACAATTCTATGGTATCTTTGAGGTGGATGTCCTTCATTTCAATAGGGTTCACTTCTCCATAGTTCTGAATATTCAGTCGAAGTCTGGCAACAAAGCCCCTGCAGATATAGGGATTGCACTGTATTCAGAGTATGAAGTTCCTTCCAGTACTAGCCTAGTTTATTGCTTTTTTTCTGTGGCAAAACATTGTTCCTTCCTTGTTGCATATACTGGAGGTAGCTGGACTGGCTGTGTGAACTTATTTCAGCACTGGGGATGAGATCATATCCTCCACCATACAGATGGACAAATTGTCAATTTTGCATTATTCCATATTTGCATTTTGCGAAATTCTACTCAAAATGAATTGGGGAAAAAAGAATCTCTGCATGTGAGGCTCCAGATCACTTCATGGGACAGGGCCGTAGCCAGAATTTTGATTGGGGGGGCTGAGTTTGATTGGGGGGTGGGGCTGAGACTGGGTGGAAGAGGGTCTACCCTAGCAAACCTTTTGTATTGTTATCCCAATAACCCCATGAATGTGGGATATAATGAGCATGGTGATCAGATCATGATATGAATAAACATAACAGTTTAAATAATGTACCAGTAAGGCCTTTTCACTGACCAATTTGGGGGGCTGAAGCCCCCTTAGCCCCCCCTGGCTACATGCCTGCATGGGATTTAAAACATGCTGTGAAGAGGTTAGTGCTGTAGCCTTTGGCAATTTTTCCCTGAACTAATTATCTTGATATCCTTGACTAAATAGGACGGCCAAAGGAAACTGGAAATACTCTATGCCTTTAAGTCAATGGAAATACAAGACATCCTCACCATAGAAAACTGCATTCTTAATCAATTTAGGAACATCTTCACATGACCCATGGCAATCAAAAGATAAAGTGCGTGGGATGCCTCATGGTGCCCAATGCTTTCAATGAATACAACTGGGGGTGGGGGTGGAGTGGAACCCACAACCCGCAGGCTCCCTTCTTCCCCCATTATATGGTAGGGACAGGACAAGGCACTTTGGCACCCTATCCCTTTCGCCATCATATGGGAGAAAGGGAGGCAACACGCAGCAACGAGCATTGCCAACAATGGGGAAAAGGGGATGGAAGTGTGGAAAAGCACCTTTCTCCCTGCGGTGGAGGAGGAAGTACCTTCTGGCTCTTCCTCTCCACTTTGGCGGTAATGTGGGTGGAGTCTGTCAAATATCATCTGATGACACCCAGCAGGCCCCATCCAAGACTTGGATAAGTTTTTGGATGAGGGTCACAGCAGTCTTGGAAAGTGAGTGGAGGTACTTCAAGTCCCATCATCCATGGTCCATCCTCCTCGATACTGCACCAGGCTGGCCAATCAGTGTCCTTTATGCAAATAATCCCAAAATGAACATTCCATTTCCAAAGGAAAAAACCTGTCAACTGGCTAACTGCCCAAACCTAGATGGTGTCTCTTAAAGGTAAATGCCCCTTTTATCTACACAGCAAGATACTTACAGTAAATGTGGACCTGTCTTTCCACAGTAACTGAGGCCTAGTCAGGAAAATTAAGTTGATGAAGCCTTATTGTCATTTCTGTCAGGCCCTTTCAGGGCCTTTATGTAGTAATTGAGGCCCTGTTAAATCAGTCGGGCCCCTTCTTTTCCCCTCTCTCGTGCCAATCAGAGGCGATATGCAATACTCCCTCAGTGGAAACCAATCCCCTCTGTCTGGTGCCTTAGAGTATTGGAGTACTGAGGCTGGCCAATCAGAGTCCTTTATGCAAATAATCCCACAGTGGCAACCAATCGAAACGCTGCCACATATTCCTCCGCACCTCCCGCCCTCTGCACTTCCACACTTCCCACCCTCCGCAAACACTGACTCTTATTATATACATAGATAGATAGTTGTCCAATGCATTAAGGCCGATATATCAGTATTGTGTGTGCAATGTCAATAATTGGGATGCATATATATAAACAGTTGGAGTTATCTAGCTCAATATAGTTTCAAAGCAAACAAGCTCATTAAAACTTTGGAAGTGCTTTGTGACTTGCATCCATTCTTTCTTTTTATGACAAATTTATCCAGTGCACTGTCTCTTTGCCTTTATTACAATCCATTGCCACATTCCGAAGTCATTGTTTTCTCAATGTTGAATAGTACATCACATACAAATGCACACACAGCCATGAAATGTATATCCAGTGGGCATATTTTCCCTTTAGTGTCTAGTGTGATACAATGGGAATGCAGAATAAAAGCAGTGATTTTAGTATTCCTTGGTCTATAAAACATGCACTGTAAAGAGCAGCTCAGCCACAACAATGGATTTGGTATTCATGTCAGGGTTGCTAGCTCTAAACCTAAGGGAAGAAATGTCATGGTTGGCTTGTCTGGCTGAAAATATTCATCTCCACAAGCTATATTTTGAACAACTGTCACAGCAGAACAAGGACTTCTTTAAGGCCTTGCGGGTGGGGTTCAGACTATTTAGTATTTCATACCCATTCAATCACTTGGTTGGATTTAAAAACCGGCAGGGATTTTTAATTATGTTTTTGAAGTTATGCATATATGAGTTTGAGTAAACATAAAAGTGGCCTCGGAATAAGCAGATATGAATGTATATTGCAGATATTATATTTTCAATTCAAATAGGTAATTGCAAAGACACAACCTGTTTGAAAGTATTCAAGTGTTTGCTTAATATGAAAATATTATATAGATGTAAATTTCAATAAATGTAGTAAAGGTCAAAATGGCCTGGGTATTTGATCATTTTCTATATTACTTCTTTAAATTGACATTCTTTCTCTCCTTCTCATTTTAGTACTTTTATTCTGAAACGGAAGGAAACCAATATCACTGGCAGAAAAATATAATTGCTCCAAAAATATCTGGATTAGCTGTGCTACAAAACAATTCTTTCATATAGTTGTTAAGATCTAATCAGAATGCTTACCTTGCCTTTTGGAGGGAAGCACAGAAAATGAAGGACTATACTAAGGATTGCAGACCTATACAGAGAAATGTACTACATTGACTATTTTACAACTGTGTTTTACACCCAACTTGAAATGGAAAGACTATTTGATTATTTTCCCTGAATATTGTCATCATCATCATCATTTATGCATGAAAAGAGGAAAGACCACAAATGATAGTGAGTTCATATATCTCTGTGTATATAAATACCTGTTGACTTATGGCAATTCTAAGAAATTCATAGCATTACTTCCTCAAAAATTACCTACAGCATCAGGTCTTAATTGGTGGTTTCCCAACCAAATACTGACCAGGATTAGCTCTCATGATCAGAGGGGATTCGGTACTTTTAGGGTATTTAGGCTATTCAGCACAAAAACTATAATTTGCAAAGAACAAAGGGATTTTTTTTACAGAATAATTTTTTTTTTGAAATTTGCACTATGGAATCCCAATTTTTGAAAAATAATAAAAATTCCATAACCTCAACCAGTCAAATGAATTTTTAATGCACAAAAATTACATTAACATACATTTACACTTTTATTTCATATTTTTTCCTGAATTGGCCCCTTGTCCAAGGACTTAGTCTATGTCTTCTCCTCTGGTTAAGTGATATATCTTAATTATATGTCTTAGTATATGTTTGATCTTGGACAATCTGCCTGATGGCTCAATTAAGCCCCATCTAAACTTTCAGTTTGAAACTAAATTACATGGTCACTGTTGACTCACATAATGCAGGTCAATGCAGTTAAACCGCATTATATGGGTCTACATTGACCATATAATGCAGTTCCAAACTGCATTACATGGCAGTATAGAGGGGGCCTTACTTGCCCTAGATCAGTGTTTCCCAACTGGTGTGCCACGGCACACTAGTGTGCCATGAATGATCATCAGGTGTGCCGTGGGAAATTGACCTCTGTCCCTTTAAGCATGGAAATGAGCCCTGCGGAGGGGTGGAGCCAAGGGTGGCAGCCGGCGACAAACCTCACGGGTGGCCAATTGGGAGCGCAGGGGCCTCGTCCCTTGGCTTTCCATTGGCCTCGTCTTCTCCGGAGGGGGGAGGGAGGGAGTGACGTAGCTCTGCCCCCATCCCCTTCACAGCAAACACCGCCGCCATTTTGACGAGGCAGAGATGGGCGAAGAGGAAGGAAGGACAGAAGGAAGGAGGAGGTGGTAGGAAAGGGGTGGAGTGACCCCTCCGGGGCCGAGAAATAGGTGGTGTGGCCTCCCCGAACAAGCCCGCCTGCCTGCCTGCCAGCCAAGGACCGCCTCTTCCGTGGCCTTGAGGAGAGAGAGAGAGAGAGAGAGAGAGAGCAGCCTGGTCTAGCTCTCCCTTCCTTCCTTCCTTCCTTCCCTTCCTTTCCCAAAGCACGCTCTCCTGGTGTTTCTCCTGCATCTATGACTAGCCTTCTTGGAGGTGGTGAGGTCTCCCTCCTTTCTCCCTTCCCCCTCCCCACCAGAGATACCCCTGCCCTGCCTCTTGCCTTCTTCTTCCTCCTCTGTGTTCAGCCTCCCCTCCTGCCTTTTCAGCTCCCATATCCGACCATAAGAGACTCGGATCCCTTTGGAAGAGCCAGACAGCCCAGTCCTGCCTCTTGACTTACGGGCTTCATTTCCCCTCCTGCCTCTTTAGCTCTGCTCTCTGGCCTTCACAGGCTGGAATTCCTTTGGAATAGCCAGAGATTCATAGAATCCTAGAGTTGGAGGAGACCTTGTGGGCCTCTTTCACCCAATATGCAGGAAAATTGCCTTCAAAGCACCCCTGACAGAAGGCCTCTGCTTAAAAGCCTCCAAAGAAGGAGCCTCCACCACACTCCAGGGCAGAGAGTTCCACTGCTGAACTGCTCTCACAGTCAGGAATATATAAATACATTTAAAAACATATTAACTATATGTATTACTGTGTTAGAGTGTCATTTTGTGTCATTTTGGTTGGTGGTGTGCCCCAGGATTTTGTAAATGTAAAAAATTTGCGGTGGCTCAAAAAAGGTTGAAAATCACTGCCTTAGATTGTTAAAAAAAACTCTGTATTTTTTCTGGGCTTTATTCTATGCAAATTCCAAGATCAGCTTTGGCCCTAGTCTCAATATTATAGTTTCACTACTGGAATGAATGTCTAACAGTATCCTGGAGCTCAGCTGCTAAATGCTTTAGAATGAAAACTTATTATGGGACTCATAGGACTGAAGCCACAGGCAGGCAATTAGAGTAATAATGAGAGCCCAGAAATCTTGCATTTCCATTTCAGCTCCTGTGTTGCTCCAAGCTGGCCAGGAAACAAGTTTAATCAATGATGCATTCATATATTAGCACCCACTGGTGACTGACTTTCAAGCACATATTTATTTGTCTCAGAGACAATTGTTTTGTTTTCAAACTTTTATTTGAAAATACTTGAGTTGTTGTGATTTTAACTGAGTTAGATCCATTTATGTTGAGTGGAATTCTCACATTGAATCAGGGGATGGTAGAGGTACCATTTTTGGTGATGCTTCCATTTCCCATCAGTCCCTTGTACTTTCAACGAATCTATTCATTTGGGTCTAAACACAAGATGTCAGTCATCCAGATATAAATAGCCCTCCTGTCATCTATCTATCTATCTATCTATCTATCTATCTATCTATCTATCTATCTATCTATCTATCTATCTATCTATCTATCTATCTAGTAGGCCTGGTTGATCCATTGTTCTAAATGCTTCTAAAGTACTTACAAAACAAAAGTTCTGGTAGTGAACATTTCAGGACTCTAAAAAAACTTTCAAAATTTTGTTATAAATGGCAGTTCCTAATTGTTTCTGTCTTAAAAATCGCCAATAATGAAATAATAATGAAATTTTGATAGAGTTCTGAAATGTTCACCACCAGAACTTTTGTTTTGTAAGTACTTTTTAAGCATTTAGAACCATGGATCAACCAGGCTTACTATCTATCTATCTATCCCCCATTGTCAGGTAGTAGTTTCTCATCCAACTCTTAAAGGTACACAAATTCTGTGAGAAGAAAAGTTGATTCAAGGTGGATCACGGACTGTACTTAAAAAACCTTCAGTTGCAGATTGGAAATGCCAACAATACGTGCAAAGAATGAAATCCAACTTGTTTTCTATCTCCTGAACAATTTCAATTCGAGTTCTTCTGAGTGGGAAATTATCAATGGCATGCATGTATGTGTGTTCATGATAGTCAAACCTTTGATGACCCATCACACGATCTGTATAGAGAACAAATAATTTGCTTTATATATGATTGTGACTGCTTGGAATTTGAAGAATATGGCAATTTTATGAAGAAGGTGGACTGCTGATGCCTGATAAGGATTGTGAAGAAAATTAGGAGAGGCAGAGGCCGAGTGACTAGTGAGGAAGAAGAAGAAAAGGGACGAGAAATAAGAATTTGGATAGAGTCGAGGAAAGTCTTTGTTTCAGGATTAAGTGCCACTTTAAAGACCCAGCTTCTGTTTGGGTGCTTCCAAATAGCCATTTACTCTAATTCAGGATTAATGAGATCTGGTTTTATCCATAGTGCCTACACAGGAACCCCAGGAACAGCTGCATACCCCCATGGAGTCCACAAACCTCCACTGATCCGGAGCTATCTAAATCCAGGGATAGGTTTTTTCTCTTGGCTCCTCTGACAAATGTGCTGGTTGAAAACAGCATTTGTCTGGGGGAGAGCCAGACAATAGAGAGCAATTGTGCATTCACATGGGAATGCTGCCCTTTCTTTGCTGGGGAAAGCATCAGTTTAAGTTCCCTATGAGCTGTTTATCCAGGTTTACTCCAGGTTTGCACCGGGAATGTGGTGCAGCTAGCTAAGTGTCAGCTGCATAAGATCTTTCTGACCATTCGGTCATGAGTTCGAGGCCTGCCCGGGTTGAGGTGGGTGCTCAACCTTTAAGTGTAGCCTGCTGTCGACCTTTGCAGCCCGAAAGACAGTTGCATCTGTCAAGTAGGACATTAAGTGGGGAGGCAAATTTTGACTGAATTATGAGGCCATTAAAGAACTCCAGGAATGCTGAGGAATACAGAAGGAACAACAAGGGATGCTGGGAATGCTGAGAGATGAGGAGTGCGTCAGGTCCCCCTGGTGGCCAGAGTTTGCCTCTGCTCATCTATATGTGTGTATGTGGAAACGGCAGGGAATGTCTGCTAAGTATGTGTACCTGTAATCCGCTCTGAGTCCTCTTCAGGGTGAGAAGAGAGGAATGTAAATAAAGTGTATTATTATTATTATATTACTCTGCAACTCTTTCAGCTTTAACCTTATTCTGACAAGCACTGCACTGTTTATAGTGATTGACTTCAGCACATTTTATGGCATGATCCAGAATTTCCAGTAAGTATTTTTGCCCAATGTATCTGGCTGGATGTGGGCTAGAGGTTGCATTTGGGATGAGTATTTTGTAATAATCCATGAGCTGGCTTCCAGATGAATGATAGAGCCTGTGTGGATGGGACCACTGATTCAAAATCCACCACTACCTGCACCATACTGATAGTATTTCATTGCCTTCCCTTTTCCATGCTTTATCTTGAGTTGTTTTCAGTTCAGTTTGATATAAGACTTAGGGTGCATCTACACTGAAGAATTAATACAGTTTGACACTAATTTAACTGTAGTGGCTCAATGCTAAGGAATAATAGGAGCTGTAGTTTTACCAAGTCTTCAGATTCTCTACTAGAGAGTGTTGGTGCAGGATATATGAGAGCATTCTCAATATTGTTCTATGTAGACAAATTTATAGAGCCTAATTTAAAGAATTTGGCTCTAAGGCAATGTTACTGTATATGCTTAAAGCAAAATCTCAGTGAACACATTCTTAGTAATCAGAATATATATTTGCTTTTATGCTTGCTCTGTAAGGTTTCACAACCAAAATGTACCTGGATTACTATAGGATGTTTTTCTAGTACCTGTTGAGGATTAAGCTTTTAGCAGTTTCTCTCATTTAGTCTGATTTCAGGGGCATGCATTTTTAAATAAACATGAGGCAAACATCTCTATTTCCTTCCTTGAATGTTCTCCTCTCTGCTTATTATTCTGCACGAACTGCTTTAGGCTATGTATGAAGATACCTTTTATTGGACACCTCTTTGTTCACATTCACAGGGAAAAGGAACTTAAGAAAGAGAACCTAACTTTTTATGTTTTTCTTCCCAAAACAGAATACTTAATGTGACCAGATACATAGACTTGTTAATCACTGGGGGGGAGTAACAAGGACGTAATATATACTAATTGTATTTTAATTCTGAATGTCTATGGTTTTATATTATATTGTCATGCCCCAGTCTGACTCCAAAACCAAGCAAGACCACAGCCATGTTAGCTCCAAGATCTTAGCTAGGCCTGAAAACAAGCCCTTGCAGAGGCCTCTGGTTCAACCAGCGTTCAAGGACAGACACAGCCTTTCTCCATCCTGGGCCGATAAGAAGCACGGGGAAAGTGGAGCCTGGTTGCCTCCCTTGCTTCCAAGTGCAAACACTAATGAGCTGACATACCATCCTGATTCGGGAGGCATGAGAAAGTCAAGCTGAGAAACTCTCCATGGGAAAGGGCTGCGTCGAAGTCAGTGCCTTCAAGATCAAAGCAGGGGGGCCTATTTAAGTCAGGTCCCCGAGCTGCTCCGCAACTCGCGCCAATGTTAAGCTTCCTTGCCAAGCTCCACGGAACTCAAGCCTGGGCCATTGGGCCTTCAAGTCTTTGGACTCTATTAATTGCCAAGCCTCTGTTGCCAAGAACTTACCCTGGATTTAGCCCATTGGGGCATCAAGACTATTTCTGCATTTATTGATCCTTTTACCTTTTGGACTATTGCATTGCAAAACCCTGATGCTTGGGGCATCAATGGACTATATTTTTATCTCTTTTATTCTTCTCCTTTATTCTAAATAAAGCATTTGATCACAGTTGGTCTCAAGTGGTTTACGGAGGGATCCTTCAGGTCTAGAGTGCAACATGTATTTATATTGTGTATTGGCATCGAATTGTTGCCTTTTGTTAGGGCGCTCCGAGTCCCCCCTCGGGGGTTGAGAAGAGCGGGGTAGAAATGATGTGTGTGTGTGTTATTGATTTAATTCATGTATATTCGAGAAACATCTATAAAATGCAACAGAGAATTCAATACTTCTAGTGAATATTTGCTGAAGATTCGTATATCTCTCCCAGTCCCAGCCACTTTCTCCCTTGAGTATGTGGTAAGGAAAAACACCTTTTAAAAGTATCTAGGATTTTCCAATTGCTTAGCTACTTAAGAATATTAGCACCCGATGAGCTTGTAAACTAATGTCTTAAGAGCAATGAACCTCAGCCATGAATTTACAGGTCAGAACTAAGGGCAGTGTCATCAACTTTGCTTTGAAAGATGTCACATTGCAAAGTTTCCCCACCTGAATATGTAATGAGACCGAGGTATTTAATGGGGCCCAAGTCATAAGTAAGGGTTTTTTTTTTTTACTGCTGTTAAGTCTCTGACTTTACAGGTTACGGCTAAGCAGGAAAATATATACTAGGAATATCCATTGGAAAAATGTGTGTGTGTGTGTGTGGGGGTCATATTCTATTTAATATATGATTTTTCTTTCTTATATAAAATTTTAGAGTTTGAAGATACCACAGGTGTCATCCAGCCCAACCTTCCCCCCTCCCATGCAAGAAAACAAGAATGCAGAAAAAGGAATGGGACTTTGCCCACCTCCAATCACTTTATTGCCTCCACATCAGTGGAGATATAACAACAAGTTACCTGCTTCTCCCTATAAATATGGGCAGAGAACAACAAAAAATACATACATAATACCAGTCAAAAGAGCATATAAAACAAGACTTTTTTTAAAAAAAATGCAATACTTTAAAAAGATTTTAAAATCATCTGGGTAGGTCATCAAAAGAAACTTGCTAACAATGGTTTTAAACTATTATTCTCCTGTAGATCATTACACAATGTGGGGCAACCAAACTAGGCTGACTGAAACAAATGTTCCACAGATGGAATGGATTGTATGGGAGAAAGTTATCATAACAGGGCGCGATCATGTTAGGATAAGGAGCATGAAGTAAAAATCAGAAACCCTGAAAAGGATCTAGTTGCCCCAGAGGAAAATGGTGAGGAAATTATTCCCCTTCCATCTAGAGATGGAAAAATATTTTAAAATATTTTAAAAACTGGTCAAAAATTTATTTCTCGTGTCAGAAAACAATCTGATGAATACAATCTTGGCTTGATAAAAATCTTCACTGGAACTAATTTTGTGCAAATACTGAATTTTTGTACAGAAAGAAGCCATTTCTGTGCTGAAAACAGTATTTCTGCTAGTAATATAGTTTTTGTGCATAAAATGAAGAAAAGGTACAATACTAGGGACAGGATGGATTTGCATATTTTCCTGGTTTGATGTACAGAGCTTTGCTTTTTCTCAGGGTTAGCAGTGATGACTGCAACCTGAAAGATGTTGCTGTAAAGATCTGTTTGACTGTTCCCCACAACTATATATCTATTTAATATGAATGGAAAATAATCCCTTCATTACAGGCACAAAAAAAACTACTCTTGAAATCACTTCAGTAAAGAACAAACCCAAGGGGGAATAATTGTGAAAATGGGTTAGATGAAGCCGAAGCAAAGAAGTTGGGAAGATATTCAAAAGATATTACCTTTATTCTAGCTAGGGGAAATCTACTTATTTATTGCAAGGATGCTGAAGTTCAAAACTATAAGAGTGAGTGGAATATGAATTTTACATGCAATGCTCATGGATTATGCTGCTGTAATGTTGCCATGGTGGTTAGAAGTTATAGGATGGAAAGGAGGGAGGAAGTAGAGTTTCTGACAGAGTTTATCGAATCAGAGCTCTGTGTTTGTTTTTTTAAATATGCAGTCAAACCCTAAAAATAGAACTCGTGTAGGGTTCATGTGCCTATGAGTCAGAACTCCTCTGCTTATTTGAAGAAACAATGAAATTCAGAGAGCAACATGTCTTCTCAGAAGGTGAGGCAGACATCCTCAAGAATGAGGATGCTTTTGTGGACCATCATGAGTAAATGAGTTGCATTGTGTTTATCCCTTAAGAATGTCATCATGTAGACTAGCTAAAACATCCCTATTTTGCTGGACAAAAAAAGGGATCCCAAGGAACTTGGAATTTTCAAGAACAGAAAACACTAGCTAGTCACAGCATGAGGGAAGAGCAGTTGTCCAGCAATCATTGTAGCAGATAACAACAACAACAACTTTATATATATATATATATATATATATATATATAGAGAGAGAGAGAGAGAGAGAGGGAGAGAGAGAGAGAGAGAGCAATGGTTGTATTAGTAGTATAGGTCCTGTTCACAAATGTAAAAGTGAGACATCCAAATGAAGAGGGAGCTCTGTATGCTGTAAAGCAGGGAATGAACAAGAAGGAAATGCAAGTGACAGATCTTCAACTCTTCCCATATCGTGATGTTTCTCCACATAGTCTGGGAGTGGGGATTTTTTTTAAATGTTGAGGGTTAGATTCTCTCAGGTGCTTTGAAACAGGGACAAGTGGGGCTGGTGTTGGAATTTGTGGTGATGAAGTCAAAATGAGTGACATTCAGGTTGACTGTGTACAATTCTCCTCATCTATCCCTTCATATTCTCCAAACTGGACCATACCTCTTGCTTTCCAAATGAAAAATAGTGTGGTTGCCTATTGTAATGCAAACACAAACAAACTTATTCTATGTAATGATTCAGGTTTAAAATATAGTTAGTGATGGTCACTAACTTACCCATTTTATTAGAAGACTCTGAAGAAGTATACAATAATTCTATCACCTGCTCATAACAATAAAATCTTTAAACAACCAAAATGGTAACTACACCCAACAGTTATTGTGGTTTGCTGTCAACTACATTTTATAACAACTTCATGAATGAGAGAAGTCCATGAACCCTGGCCATCCAACAGCTGTTCAAGACTTCAAATTCAGAATCTTGAATTCCTTGACTGACTCAATCTTTGTGTTTTGTCTTTGTCTGTTCCCATTTTCTCCAATTTTCACTAGCATTATCATCTTTTTCTAGTGAGTTGCATTATCTCATGGTATGTTCAAAGTACAATAGCCTCGGTTTAGTGATTTTGACTTCTAGTGACAGCTCAAATTGATTCATTCTCAGAACTATTTTATGGTTCTTTTGGTGGTCCATGGTATCATATAATTCTTCAGCACTACAAGCAAAAAGTGGGTGCTAGAAATACTATAATATGAAACCTGACTGGCACAATGTGGAGATCACAACCGGATGAAGGCATCTGCCTTTGCTACTCTGCTGCTGAATATGCTTGCCCAGTGTGGAATATATCTCACCATATTAAAACTGTGGACCTCTCCGTTGGCGCCCCCTTGTTGTGGGGGAGAGGCTTGCATACACTAATGAAGTTGTGAGCTATGCTGGCGGTGGCATAATAGCCACCGGTAGTGCCTCCCATGCCAGACAGGTCACAACCAAAGGGTCTGACGAAGAGTGTCAAAGGGCAGGATGGGCTCTCTAGCCTTTTGGCAAACATTCAAGGGAAGGAAAACTCTGATTTCAAACCCGGGCAGATGGTGCTCATTTAACCCTGTAATGTCAACCATATAAGAGAAGGAAACTCAAACCAAATCTTCGACCCGAGGACCTCGCTGCCACCGTCCTAAGCTTACTAGGCCCCGGCAGACGAACCTTTGGTTTAAAGAGTGAGGCCAGTTCTGTGCACGCTGCGCTCCACCAGATAGGTCCATTGCACAGACTCGAAGGACACATCCAACCTTCAAATCATCAATGTGCTTGTAGATGAGTCCTTCCTGAATCTTTGTTCATGAAGAGAAGCCAAGAAGAAGAAAACTGTGGATGTGGCTCTTAATGAGACATGCCACATTATCACAGGATGTCTATGCCCTACACCATTGAAGAAATTATACTGTTTAGCTGGTAGTGCACCACCTGATATCCATTGGGAAGTAGCAGTCAGTAATGAAAGGACCAAGGCATTGAAATCTCTGGCCCATCTCTGGCCCATCCTCTGTTCATATATCAGCCAGCATGCCAACATCTTAAATCAAGAAACAGCTTCCTAAGCTGTACAGAGAATCTTGGAGGAACACCTCAGCGAGCGAGAGTCCAAAAGTGGCAGGCTAAAATCTAGAACCTCAAGCAATGTCTGAAGCTGAATGAGACCATTCTTCCTGGGCACACATAAAACTGGATGACTTGGAAGGCACTGAACAGATTGCACTCTGATAGCATGAGATGCAGAGCTAATCTTAAGAAATGGAGCTACAAAGTGGAATCCATGACATGCGAGTGTGGAGAAGAGCAAAACACAGAACACTTACTACAATGCACCTGTGCCCTGCCACATGCACAATGGAGGACCTTCTTACAGCGACATCAAAGGCACTTGAAGTAGCCAGCTTCTGGTCAAAGGAAATGTAGTACAATGCCAAGTTTTTAACTTTGTGTTTTTTATACATTATAGCTGTATTCTCAATTTGCTTCTGACATGATAAATAAATAAATAAGCACTGCATTTCAAATCAGTTGATATTCTTCCCGATAGATTTCTTTCATAGGAAGTTTAAAGTAAGTAAATAGTGTTGGAAGTAACTTTCCAACATAATTTTCAAACATATCCTCCTTGCCCCAATCTCCAACCATCATGTGCATATTTTGGGAAGTCTAACCTAAAAATTAATTTCTGATGCTAAAAATCAAATTATTAGGAATTAACCATCCAAGCTACATGTCAGAATAGCACCACAGAACACTTATTTGGGGAATAAGCTCTATTGAATACAATGAAACCTACATCTGATTGAACATGCATAAAAGTGCACTCAAAATGAAAGTGTGTTATTGCTTCTGATCATTGTTGGCAATGTCAACTGCTGGCACAAATTTGGTGCACATATGGTAGGACTGTGAAAACATTAGAAACTGATTTTGGAAACTATCACTGAATTTGTAGAATGTCATTTTCCCTAATGTTTCATGGAAAAAGCAAAATAAGAGCAGAATGTTTTGCTCTTGGGAGAAATATAATAACAGTTGGGAAAAATGAAAACGAGTAAACAAAGATTTCAACAAAAATTGATAACAAATAATGATAGGAAATTGGGCTTCCAAAAGGACTAAACTAGCATTAAACACAAAGGGGAAATGAAATGGTTTTAGTTATTTTTACACTAAACAGTGGGAAACCTTTCTGGAACATGAGAGTTCAAAGATGTGAGGTGACTCAATCAGTCTGGGTCCACTACGTAGGCCAGACAGGATTGGACTGATTGCCTAACTTTCTTCTAGAATGAGGACTGAAGGCACCACATATAACTTGAAAAATATAAATATATTATTGAAATTGAATTTTCATTTTTTAAAATAAAATGAGATGAATTTAAAACAGTTGAAAACGATGTTGCGGGGGGGGGGGCAGAACTAAAGAACTAAAGAAAGAAGAGAAGTATGCTTTTCTTTCTCTGGCTTGAACAAGGAAGGGTTACTGATGTGGAAGCACACCTCAACTCTCTCCCTCATCAGTGTCTTTATACTGGGTCCCTAATTGAGACAGGTTGTTCTCAAACCACCTTTTTCCTCCAGATCACATTTCCATTCTTTTTCCACATTCATATTTTTCCCTATGTATATTTTTATGGATGTAGATTATTACACCCCTACGGGGTTTATTTGGTACTGCATCATGGACTTGGTTACCTTTATCTGCAGTCCTTTGTCCTCAGCCATGTGGGCTTGGTGGGAGGGACTGTGTTTGGTGCCAAGGTGATGTCACCACCCTAACTCCTCCCCTTTTTGAGGTCATCTGAGGGGCAGGACTTCCTCTCTTGGCCATTGCAAGAAAGAAGCCGCATGGACATGGATGGAAGTCCATTCATGCTGAGACAAAGAACCTTTGTCCACCTACAAAGCAAGCCCTGCGCTCTCAACCAAGCCTGCAGTGCAAAGGAGGACCTGTCCTCAACATAGACTGTGGATTTTGGGGTTTTTACAGGACTTTGTGGGCCTACAAAACCAGAGAGCAGCAGAAAACCTGGAATCGAAGAAAGCACCATCACTCTGCAAACAAAGAGGCAAGTGATCGATCCCTTTTCTCAAAGGACCCTTTCTTAGCAACCAACTAAGCGTTTTTGGGCCACCAGTTGTTTTTCACTGGTTGTTATTCAATAAACCTGTTTGAGTTCACCTTTTAAAGTCTAGAACTCATTACTCAAAGACTTTCGGGTTTCTGTGTATGGGAAGGCTTTTCTCTACCTTCAGGGCCCAAAGCTTTCGTGTCCATCTCTCGAAAGCCATTTTTATGGGCCCTAGGGGCAGAAGATAGATATTTAAAAATCAGCAATGCAATCTGTACCACCCCTCATTTGCAACCTCCAATAAACAGATCTGCTTGTTTTATTTAATCTTCGTGTGCATATTCCCTTTACATATCTTTAAAAGGAGAGGAAAGGATTTGTTTATTATATGCTCCCAACTTTAACCCTCAACTTATCCAGTCATACAAAAATACACATTATTACCCTAAACCTGCCCTCAATATTCACATGAGGTCAACTTATAACCAAGAAAATACAGCTATTATGGAAACTGTGATTACAAAAAATAAACTCTTATTTTGCTGTGCCTTCTCTCTTAACATCATATTTGCCAACTATAAAATGTAACCTCTTCCAGATTTTGAGAAGAGATTTTGAAATGTTCATAATGATGCAGAGAGAAAATGCCACATTCTGTTTGTTTTTACTCCCAGGCTCGTTGATAGCAGAAATTGCTGCAATTACTCCAGATTTTTATTTGAGAAGCTGCACAAATAGGTGTTCTTTATTCCCTTTAAAGATCAAGTAAATTATAGCATTCTGATATTTTTTGTATACGGTAAAAGGTTCAAATGTGGATTTTGAGGCCTAAATGGTAGAGTAATGAAAGGATAAAGGCAATGATTGACACTGGCACAGTACATGGAGATAACTGTTGTCATTTGAGTAAGGGTCTAGATGTACAAAACATGCTTGGCAAAGTTTGGCAGCTCTATAATTCCGTTTACCATTTGTCATGTTATATCAGATCAAAAGCGAGGTCAAAGCAGATGTCACACAGAATAACACATTTGTGCCAAGAAGAGCCGATGACTGTTATTCAAGTTAACATATAGATCCACCTGGAGAAATTATGGGAACTTTATAGAAGGTGAAGAAGCTAGAGGTGCATACATAATTGGAGGAAACAGATGTAAGACTCCTGTCCTTTTTCCCTCCGGAAGAACTGCTTGGGACACAAAAGATAGAATAAGTAGTAAGTGGCTGCTGAGGCTGTCTCATTTATTTATTTATTTATTTATTTAATATTCCGCTCTTCTCATGCCAAAGGGGACTCAGAGCGGATTACAGGTACACATACTAGCAGACAATTTCTGCCGTTATCCACATAACACACACATTTAGACGAACAGAGGCAAACTCTGGCCACCAGGGGAGCTGACACACTCATCTTTCAGTGTCCCTCGTTGTTCCTTCTGCATTCCTCAGCATTCCTGGAATTCTTTAATGGCCTCATAATTCAGTCAAAATTTGCCTCCCCACTTAATGTGGTACCTTAATCTCTTACTTGACAGATGCAACTGTCTTTTGGGCTGCAAAGGTCAACAGCAGGCTACAATTAAGGTCGAGTTCCCACCTCGACCCGGGCAGGCCTCAAAATCATGACCTACTGGCCAGAGAGATCTTATGCAGCTGACACTTAGCCAGCCGCGCCACATCCCTCTTCTAAAACAGCCAAAGTGAACACTATCTGCAACACATCATTTTTTGCCAAGCTTTTAGAGTTCTGAAACCAATCTCTAGAGGTGCATCTACACTGTAGAATTAATGCAGTTTGACCACTTTAACTACAATGAAATTATGGAAGTTGTAGTTCAGTAGGGTACAAGCATTACTCTTTTTCATTGCATAATAGTCACACTTCTAGGGATGTTACTATTTCATGATGAAAAATATTGGATACATAGGCAAGTGAAGCAGCATTTCATTCACTCTCTCACTCATTCACCCATGTGCCTGCTCTCCTTTCAGGCATGGTACTTCATGTAGCTGAGTCTAAAAGCTACATGAAGCCCCATGCCTGAAGGGAGAGTGGACACATGGGCGAATGAAGTGACACTTTATTCACTCACTCATCTGCTTGCTTGCCTGCTCACCTTTCAGGCACAGTGCTTCACATGACTGAGTCTGAAAACTCTGAGTGTTTGAACTGCATTATATGGTCAATGTAGTACGATATAATGCAGTTCAATGCAGCTCAAACTACATTATATATGACTTAGTGCCTCAGATTATGAGCCCATCTACATAGGCCATTTAATGCAGTTTCAAATTGATATAGAAGAAAGTTGCTTCACTGGGCAGATGATTACATAGGAAATCCTGGATGGTGATAGGGGTATGCAAAACTTCATTTATAACTCATTCTTTGGATCTAATTTGTTAGATTCGTACATATGAAGCGATATTTAGAAACACGAGGGACAGCCAAGCAAAAAACTTGAGATTCAAAACACTAACCTATGACTTTCAGATGAGTTATGTAATAATAATACACTTTATTTATATTCCGCTCTTCTCACCCCGAAGGGGACTCAGTGCGGATTACATTACACATACGGCAGACAGTCCCTGCCGACTGACAACAATTACAATACATTGTACAGACAAACATGTGCAGACAAACATGTGTAATTAGAAGGATTTTTTTCTCCTCTTCTGGCTGCATCGTGGGTGCGGTTGCTCCATTACGTCACAAGGGGATGCTGTTGTTTCATCCTCAGACGAGAGCCTCTGGTTCCGCATTCCACCTCCTGGCAGTCGATCTTCCTTATTTTATTCAGGTGTTGTAAAGTCCTTATAAAAATCCTTCCCCGCTGAGCGGTTCCTATTCATCTACTCACAGCTGGCTTGTTTTCGATCTGTTAGGTGGACAGTGGACAGGGATCACAGCTGGGTGTCCAGACCAGCCCAGGAATTGAACATGCAACCTTCAGATTGCAAACACAGCTGTTGTTACCACTGTTCTATCTCTCTGTAAAAGTCTCGTAAATGGCTCCAGGTCTCCATTGTGAGTGCCACTTCTTCCCCAAGAGGGCTGGATTTGGTTTCCCGCACAGGGCCATGAGGAGGATGGTAAAGCCAGATTGGAGGGAGGAGCCCTGCTTTTTCCTCAAAGGGGGTGACAAGAGGGGAAGGGAGGGATGCCTGGCTGGATGACCAGGCAAGGGAGAAGCCCCTCCAGCATTTGGCTGTGTCAGAGAGAGAAACAGAGACCACACTCACATTGAGGTTTCATCAGGAGAAGCAAGCAGAATTCCGGGAAATGTAGTCGAGGCTAGACTACTGTAATGCTCTGTACATTGGCCTTCCTTTGTCGGTAATCCGGAGACTCAAGCTGGTGCAGAACGCTGCAGCACGACTCCTAACGGGAGTCCCAATTGGTCATCACATCACGCCAATTCTGCGTGAACTGCACTGGCTCCCAGTAGAATGCCGGATTGCTTTCAAAGTGTTAGTCTTGACTTTTAAGGCCTTACATGGTCTGGGGCCAGTGTACCTGCGGGACCGTCTTGTCCCATATCATCCCACGAGATCGTTGTGCTCCAAAGAGCAAAATCTCCTGGTCATCCCAAATGTGAAGACTTATCATCTGTCACAACCTGCCGGTGGGCTTTCTCTGTTGCAGCTCCAACTCTGTGGAATGTACTGCCCACTGGCATCCGTGCCACCCAGAGCCTTCTCCCATTTAGGAAAGCAGTTAAGACGCTACTGTTCCAGCAGGCCTTCGGGGTTGGCTAGATTACAGTTTCTCTTTTGTGCTGCCTAGTATACAGCCCACTGTGATCCTATCCACTGTTTTAACTGTTTTAATTGTAGTTCTATTTAATGGTGTTTTACCGTGGTTTTATGAGATGCCTGCTAACTGTATTTTATAAATTGCTGTGAGCCACCCCAAGCCATCGGGGGGGGGCAGACAAGTATGAAGTAATAAATAAATTAAATAAATAAATATTTTTTCATTGCTCGCACAGGCCTAGCGATTATACAAATGACAGAGCATGGATGCATCTCTTTCATGCATTTGTGTAGGTGTTTGTTGTTTGGCTGCTGCAATTTGAAGCTAGCTTTGAACTGCATTAAATGGCCAGTATAGATGGGCTTCAGTCTCTGTACAGTGCAAGTTAAAGGCAAGAGGTAACAGATGACATGAAAGGCCTTTCTGTGCTTTAACCAAATATGGCCTATACAGCCAGTGTTGGTTAAAGCAAATGGGAACAGTGAGCTAGAATGACAATATCTGATATATGGCACGTAGTTGTTTTCTTCTCATTGCAGCATGGTAGGATAAGAAGAATTATGTACAGCATGCTTTATTGAACACATGTTTAGCATATGCATTGGGCGTCAAGACCAATTTCAATCTTGGAGAGCAAGGTTAGCAGTTCAGCCGGTCTTCATATATGACAGATCTGATCTTCCAGAGAAGCAAGGTCCTTTTATCCTTGTTCAAAAAAAATATGATGTTGCTCATATAAATAAAGCTTGAACAGTTTCTGAAGCACCTTCAAGTCTTTTTTATTTAAAAAATGCTTCCTTTGAAGAGCAATGCTTTATCTGAAAAATTTCCGAGCATCCTCTGATAAACCTGCCATGTTCCTGCTTTTGAGCACCACAAATATTTAAAAGGAGGAAATGCATTCATATCTCCTTTTTATTCAGTAAAAAAAACCACACAGCATGTGCCAAGGGGATTGTCTGAAGGATAAATACAAACAGAAACATTAAATTATGCAGTCTCTGTATGGGTGTGTGTGCATGAACAAGGATGCAGAAATGTAGAGCTGTCTCTGAGCGAGTAAACTGAGAGAATGTCAGTTTCCTGCACTAAAAAAGAAACCAGAAATAAATTTGTATGGAACAGGCAACTGGGTTGGTAGGGAAAGGATGCCTGGGGGTTAGAGGGGAGAAATGTATCTGTCGTATCCCATAGGCTTCTGAGCAAAGCAGATTGGGTTGTATGGCATTAATAGAATAAACCTAAAAGTAAGATTTAAAGCGAAAGAACAATGAGGTCAAGAAATCCGAACAGTTGTCCTGATTCTGAAATGACTTTGATTAGTGTTTATCCAAAACAGAACATTTCTCTTTTTTATTGCAGCTGCAGAGGAAATGATGGAAATATAAATTTGGAAATATATAGACTCTCTCATGTTAAGGTACTGGTTAATATGTCATCAAAAGAGTGAAGAAACAGAAGTCTACAAATCGCTTTGAACTAATCTATCCAAATCTGGAAAAAAAACCCAATCAACCATGTATACATTGGGTTGCTGTGAGTTTTCCTGGCTGTATGGCCATGTTTCAGAAGCATTCCCTCCTGACATTTCACCAACATCTATGGCAGGCATCCTCAGAGGCTGTGAAGTCTGTTTGAAACTAAGCAAATGGGGTTTACCTATCTGTGGAATGTCCAGGGTGGGAGAAAGAACTCTTGTCTGTGAATGTTTTGATTCACAGTGTGAATGTTGCAATTGACCACCTTGAATAGCATTGAATAGCCTTGCAACTTCAAAGCCTGGCTGCTTCTTGCCTGGGGGAATCCTTTGTTGGGAGATATTAGCTGGCCCTGATTATTTCTTGTCTGGAATTCACCTGTTTTCTGAGTGTTGTTCTTTATTTCCTGACCTGATTTTTGAGTTCTTTTAAATACTGGTAGCCAGATTTTGTTCATTTTCATGGTTTCCTCCTTTCTGTTGAAATTGTCTACATGCTTGTGGACTTCAATGGCTTCTCTGTGTAGTTTGACATAGTGGTTGTTTGAGTGGTCCAGCATTTCTGCATTTCTAACACAGATCTAATTCAGACCAATGCCCTGTCCAGGTTGAACACCAGTATCATTATCTTTTCTTGCACTCATCAGTGCAGGGAAATGAATGTACAGTGTTTCCTTGCTACTTCGTGGTTCACTTATCGCTGTTTTGCAGATTTCAAAAATATTAATTTAAAATATATATCATGGTATTTTTGCTGTTTTGTGGGGTTTTGCTGCCGTCAAAAACCCCACAAGCCATTTTCCCTCAGTCTTCCCTCCCTCCGTCCAGCTTTGAAGGGTCTTTTCTTCTTTTCCCTTTTTCCCTTTAAGTTTATAAAGACTTAAAATAGTGTATAACAACTAAAATAATGTATAAATATTAAAATAAGTAGAGCATCCCTATTTTTTCACTTATTGCAGGAGGTCCTGGTACATAATCCCAGCAATAATAATAATGAAAATAATAAACTTTATTTATATTCCACTCTTCTCACCCCGAAGGGGACTCAGAGCGGATTACATCACACACGGCAGACAATCCCTGCCAGAAGATGTACAGTTACAATACAACACATACAATTTTTGAAGGATTTTTTCTTCTTCTGGCTGTGTCACAGGGTGCATCATTATGTCACAAGGGGGTGCTGTTGCTTCATCCTCATGACGGAGGGCCTCTGTTCCGCATTCCACCTTCTGACAGCTGATCTTTATTTATTCAGACATTGTAAAGTCCTTTACTGAAAAGAATCCTCCCCCGCTTTAGGCGGTTTCTAGTTCATCTATTCATGGCTGGGCTGTTTTCGAACTGCTGGGTGAGCAGTGGACAGGGCTCACAGCTGGGTGTCCAAGCCAGCTCGAGAATCGAACTTGCAACCTTCAGATTGCCAGCACAGCTGTTCTACCACTGTACTATCTGCATCAATGAACTCCCAGACTATTTAAACAAAGTCCCAAATTTCATATGAATGTGCTGTTATCTGAGGCTACTCCTGGATAAACTGATTAGTATAAAAGATCACTACGTCTTACTTTACTCAATAAAGAACAGAAATCCAAATGGTGGCAGGGGCCTCATATTTGCCTTCATTGCAGATAGATGGTTGTCTTCCAAAACTAGGTAATTGCAATATTTGAGTTAGTGCAAGTACTTTTACAACAACATGAAGATGTTAAATTTTGTGGGAATTGTTCACAGTACACAGTATCATTTTGCACCTATGATCTGTGTTGTCCTGGAATTCTCAAGTTACGCAACAGCACAGAAGGGACTGGTACTGCTTATGGTCCCACATAACAAAAATCACATGAGAATCCCAACTGAGGACCACAGGATTTGCTTTAATAAAGAATTAAGTCTTCTAGGGTTATAATCCAAAAGTTGTCTTGGACACTAAGTTTGAATTCAATAGTTTAAGCACTGAATCATTGAAACTTGTAATAGTATATTTATTTATTTATTTATTTCCAACATTTCTACCCCGCTCTTCTCTACCCCCGAGGGGGGACTCAGAGCAGCCTAACAAAAAGCACAATTCGATGTCAACATAATAAAATACAATATAAAACCAAAAACATACAGCATTAAAATACATTAAAATACAATTAACATTAATACATTATACACATTCTCTTAAGTTAAGACAGTATTTCATCCATAACAGGAGCATTGAGCCATATCCATCAACTTGCCATTACAAATCCAGTCCAAAGTGTAGCATTGTGCTAATGTACAAACGCCTGGTCCCACAGCCAAGATTTCACCTTTTTCCTGAATTCTAGGAGGGATGGGGTTGATCGTATGTCGCTTGGAAGTGCGTTCCACAGACGGGGAGCCACCACCGAGAAGGCCCCCTCTCTCATCCCCACCAACCGCGTATGATCTTAAATTACGAGGTGGGACATAGAGGTTGATGCGTTTGGATAAGTAAGCTGGGCCAGAACCGTATAGATAGATAGATAGATAGATAGATAGATAGATAGATAGATAGATAGATAGATAGATAGATAGATATCAATTTCCCATTGCTCTGGGGAGTTGGATTTATGCCTTGGATTTCAACATGGGACTCTGTTTTCTATGTCCTAAATGGTGTGCATCCACTTACTTAGACAAAAACAATTTATTCTCCAAAAAAGTGACAATAGCAATCAAACTTAGCACAGATTTATACTATTACTTACTTTAGTCCTCTTTGCAGATTCAATAATTTTATTTATTATTAGACTGATTCTAAATGTCTGGCTGCTGCAGCCCTCATTGGGGATTTCTGATGCTGAGCACTGCATTCTGGGAAATGTAGTTTAGGGCAGGGCCTTTTGCATTCTCTGCCACAGGGGGCCTTGCCTCCCAAACTACATTTCTCAGAATGCTGTGTTCTCAGTCTCCTGCCCAAGTTTGCTAGTCCCATCTCCAGTGCCTTCCTTATAGCAATCAAGCCAAAGAAAAACAGGATTGGGTTTTAAAACACTTTATGTTCTCTTGGCTTCACCAAGGTGGCTTAATGCTTATGCTTATACTTACTTTAGTCTTCCTTGCATATTCAATAATTTTATTTACTATTATTAGACTGACTCTAAACAGCTGGTGCCATTGGGGCTTTTTGAAGCTGAGCACTTCATTCTGGGAAATGTAGTTTAGGGCAGGGCTTAATGCTTATACTGAAAATTAAACTGACCTTGGGAGGCATCTGAATGTTACAGAATCTTAACAAAAATGATTGGTGAGTGTTTACATTCTTAACACCCCCCCCCCCCACACACACACACCCCTTTCCTGCGTATCTATTCGTATGCAGAAATCGAATGAATTTGATCTGAAAAATGAATTGAAAACAACCATTTGCATACCCCTAATAGCTACTACTTTGAAAACCAATATAGACACTCATATATCTGCACAAATCTTTTGGGTAAATTAGTTTTGGTCTATAGTTTCCAAAATCCCTCAGCCAGTATGGATGCTATAGTACAAATATGTAACCTTTCCTGCTTTTATGTTAGCTGCATACTTTCCTCAATCTTCTGGGAAGGAAAGTTTAGGGAGAAAAATTTGCAAAATTCCCACTGAGGAGGTAGTAAAGGCTTTTTCTTTCTTTTTAAAAGGAAGACATTTATAAAATCTATCTTTGACCTATGGCCATGAAAATCCCCGTACCATTCCAATTAGTGCAATTTACTGCATACAGCACCATCAAAACTGATGAGTAAGGTCAAGAACAGCTCTTTAATAGTCTCAGCTGCCCCCGAAATCTATAAAAACACAACCCATAAGAAACTATGAAAGTCAAGGGTAGGTACATGTAGCATTCAGAATATTAAAACTCCTTGGAGAATAGAAAAGAGACAGAACACAATGTTGTTGCAGAAAGAGCTGAAAAGGTTTCCACCTCTCTTAAAACGACAATATAGTGTGGGGAAGGTATTTGTCACGGCATTTCCCCAGAGCCTTATACATCAATATTCAATGAAAGGTTCATGGTCCTTGGAGTCAGACACCTTGGTGGACAGTGTTTATAATTTGCAGAATGTTCTATCAAAAAGGAACGTGTCTAAACTGCATTATAGGAAGTAACACAAATTCAATGTATAGTGAGTTTCATTTATGCTAGTAAAGGCACAAATAATTGAGAGGTAGTTATTAGGGGCTTGCAATTCGGCAAATGCCCGAGTCATTTTTGATATCCAGTTTTTGGCTCCCCTCCCCCCCATTTCATTCTTAGGGAGCTTCCTGAATTCAGGAGGGGCTTCTGTTTTCATGCCAAAAAGATTCAGTCCATTGCAGCGAATGGGAAACTTTAGGGCAGGGGTGCCCACACTTTTTCAGCATGTGAGCTACTTATATTAAAACCAAGTCAGAAAGATCTACCTACCTCCTCAAGGCTGGAGAGGGGAGGGGAGGGGGCAGGGCTTGGCCAGAGGGGGGCGGAGCCAGGCCGCACCAAGCCCTGCCCCTCCCCTTTGTCTTTGGAGCTCCCAGCAGCTTCTCCAGGCTTGAGGATGGCAATGCCATGACAGTGGTGACATAGCTAGCACAAGGCTAGCTTGGCCCTGCCCTTCACAAACCTGGAGCAGCTGCTGGGAGTACCGAAGCTGGGGAAGGGGGTGGGGCTTGGTGTGGCCTGGCTCCTCCCCCTCTGACAAGTGCCCCATCCGGCTGGGATCGACCTCCTTCGGTCCCGGGATCGACTGGTCGATCGCGATCTCGTCTTCCTGGTCAGCCCTGCTTTAGGGGCTAATTTCTTCTTCATTTTAGGCCTATCAGCATGAAACTTACCTCATTTACATCTACAAGCCTGACAATTTTCATAATAATTTACCAATCCACTATTCTTTATGAAACGTTTTTAAACTTTTCACCATAACATTTTTTAAAAACCACTAGAGGGGATTCTGGGAATTGAAGTTCCAAGTGCATGCCACAAGAAGGGAGGGGAGGAGAATGGACAATTGGCTGAGAAAGAAAGTGAGAAACACACACAGAGAAAAACCTTAACTCCCATCATGCCTCAGGAGGGAGCACAAGGCTCCTTCAATGCTTCAGTAGTGCAAAGTGCTGCCAGGAAAGTGAGTTCTCACTTCCCATTTGTCTAGGGAGGAAGCAAAAGGTTCCTTCAATGCTTGCATACCACAAAGTGCTGCTGGGACAGCAAGTTCCCATTTTCCCGAAGCGGGCCTTCAGAAAGGGATGGAGGAGGCTGCCAGGGAAGAAAGCAAAGGAGGAGCAGCAACTTTCCTGATTAGCGAGGCTGCTCTGTCCACACTCTGCCATGTCTGCTTCAGGTAGAGTGCTGTTCACTCAGCCCTATTGGTCTCTATTAGCCCCCATTAACTGAAAAGATCCGGGTACTGTGATCTGTTCCAGCTAAGACTTCGACTGCCCCCCACCTGGAATTTTTCATGGATTTGGCAGCTGACTTCTCTGAACCATCTGGAGCCCATTTTCCAAAACCAAAATGAGTACAGAGCTAGTAGTCATATTGCATTTTCCTTTATTACATGAGATCTGATTCCATCGGTTAATATGCATGATATCTGCATACAACCTCTAAAGATTAGTTCTGGTCTATTCATCATGATAACTAATTTGTGTAGCCCAGTGTATAGTATTGCCATATTTCAGAAAGCAGAGAACAAAGCTGGAAGGAGAAAAATTTCATTGTTCTTTAAAATGTCAAATCAACATTAAAATACCCAATGTGGTTCAGTATAACTCAGGGTAAATCAATATTAATCAGAGGAACTCAAAAGAAAACAAAATTTCAAACTCATGTTGTTTGCTGCCGAAAACTCAGCTGGTGCATCTGAGCTCACAAGAGACCTGACTTTGGATTGCAGTGGACAGCTCAATAAAAGCATTGATCCAGTATTGAGGTGTTGTGAAAAAGGCAAATTCCACAGTGGCAATAATATAAAAAAATCAGAATGGTGCAGCCACACTTAGAATACTGTGAGCAGTTCTGGTTACTTCACCTGGAAGAGGACATTGTCAGGCTGCAGAAGAGTTGGAAATGACCAAGAGGCTGTAACAACTTCCCTCTGAAGAAAAATTACAGCACTTGGGCTGATTAATATAGGGAGACAAGGAAGATTGTGAGATGATAGAGGTATATAAAATTATGCTGGAACCACAGGTGTCAGCATTTGGAAGCTTTTGGAATGAAAGCATGCTCACAAAGGTAAATCTTTGGATACAGCTTTATTTTGGTCTAACCATAAACGATAGAAAGACAGTACTGGAGAATTCCTGCCAAACCCCTCTGTATATCATCCTACTGTTCCACCCCCCACTCTATTAGTTACATTCCATTCCTAAGGCTAACCTACAGTTTATATTCTCCCCAGTCCAGATGGCCCTTATCTCAGATGTGCTTCTCTCTTTCTTCCCATCTCCTCCTCTCAACCTCCATGTCACAGGGTGGACGGAGCAGCTAGTTCTAAGCTGGTATGGACATCCTGACAGTAGGGGAGGAACCAGACCAAGAACAATCTGAAGTCTTCAATGATGGAGCAGGTGGATGATAACATGGTATATGTTACAATGGTTATGAAGGCTGAAGAAGGCTGCAACAGATGAAAAGCCACTGATAGTCAAATTAGCCATGCCATCTCATGTGCATCTTATTATGTGAAGATTGTGTATTTATCGATTTGGACTGATCTCTACATATAAATCAAATTCATGCACAGGTGTCTTCCAAGAAAAACCAAACCAAACAAAACCCATGGCGATTAGATGTGAAATCTTGATTAATAATAATAATACCCTTTATTTATATTCTGCACTTCTCACCCCAAAGGGGACTCAGTGTGGATTACAAAACACATACAGCAGACAATCCCTGCCGAAATTAGACGTACAAGACAGACAACAACATATAACAGAAAGATCCCCTGGACTCCAACCGGGCAATGTTGTTATATTCGTTTGTTGTTATATTCGTCACTGGGTGCTGCTGCTCCATTCCGTCACAGGGGGGCACTGTTGTTCCATCCTCCTTCTACCTCTTCCTTCTTGACGAAGAGCCTGCCAGCCAGCCAGCCGAATTCTTCTTCCGGTAGTCGTCTTCAATATTTATAGAAGTCAAAAAGTCCTTTAGGATTCCTCCCCCGCTTATGCAGTACCTAATTTATCTGCTTAGGTTAACAGGGGCAGGCTTACAGCTGACTTGCCCAGGTCAGCCCGGGATTTGAAGTTGTCACATTCAGATCTTTACAGCTACAGCTTGCAGCTAACAGCTGCTGTTTTAACCGCTGTACTAATCTCCTTATCACAGACTGTGCTAAGCCTTTTATCACAGACTGGCACATAGGTGGTGGGTAATAGGCATGAGAAAAAAGTTATGAAAATTAAATGAAATCGGAAGGGATTCGTATGTAATGGGACTTTCAAGTTTATACGCATCGCAGTGGCAAACCCGGAAGTGGACTTTCTTTTCCGCACTTCCTGGGCCCAAATTTTCATTAGATTTGTAAATATTTCGGATGCCCCCCCAACAGGAAAATTTTCCCCTCCAAAATTGCTTTCCAGACATTACTCACAGTCAGATCGGGATCTTTCCATGCTCGGAGCCTAATTAAAGTGAAAGGCCTTCCTGTAGGAAGTGAAAAAGGAGCCAGAACCATAGAGTTCCACATCGCGATTCCTAGAGATGTTTTGGAGGACTGAGAGGAAAATAGCGGTTTAAACCCCCAGGAAAACCCCCTGGATAGAAGGACAGATGAAAAGGACATTAAAAAGACTGAGGGAAGGGGAGCAGGGGGTGAAAAGAGCACGGAGAGCAGAAGGAAGAGTTCAGAATCAGGAAGAACCATAGAGTTCAAACGGAGATTCCTAGAGTGGTATGGAAAACTGAATGGGGAAAAGCTGGAGTGAGGAGAACTCTACAGAAGCAAGTCCTACACCAGAGGTGGGCAACTATTTTATTTAATAATATTAATAATAATATATTAATGCATTATATGTCCCTGCAAAGAAACCCTGTCCTTTTATTATAATAATAATATATTAATGCATTATATGTCCCTGCAAAGACACCCTGTCCTTTTATTATAATAATAATAATTATATATTAATGCATTATATGTCCCTGCAAAGAAACCCTGTCCTTTTATAATAATAATAATATATTAATGCATTATATGTCCCTGCAAAGAAACCCTGTCCTTTTATTATAATAATAAAAATAATAATAATATATTAATGCATTATATGTCCCTGTAAAGAAACCCTGTTCTTTTATAATAATAATAATAATAATATATTAATGCATTATATGTCCCTGCAAAGAAACCCTGTCCTTTTATTATAATAAAAATAAAAATAATATATTAATGCATTATATGTCCCTGCAAAGAAACCCAGTCCTTTTATAATAATAATAATATATATTAATGCATTATATGTCCCTGCAAAGAAACCCTGTCCTTTTATTATAATAATAATAATATTAATTAATGCATTATATCTCCCTGCAAGGAAACCAAGGGAAATGTTGCCCCTTGATTTGCCTGTGCTTAAAACAGTGTCAGTCCTGTTTCCCTGCTTTGCCTACTTTAAAACTAATTAAGAATTTCGTTAGTAATTACGCTAAATTTTAGAACTTTTTGGAAAAAATTTTGTAAGTCTTTCTATTACTAATCAAAAGAAAAATCCCACCCCATTTGATTTTCGAATCGCGATTTTTGGGTTCTAAACCAAGCCTAGTGGGTAATGATATGGTGTAGGTATGCTGCCCAATATTTAACGCTCCAGCTTCTCATGCGAGAATCCTCCTACAGGATGGTAAAACATCAGGGCGTCACCTGGGCAATTTCCTTACAGGTAGCCAATTCTGTCACACCGGAAGCAACTTGCAGTTTTTCAAATTGCTCCTAACATGAAAATAATAATAATACTCTCAGTATGCTTACTGTATCTAGATCTGTATCAATTCCAGGGAACTGGGGATGCTGTTACAGTCATTCCCTGTTTGTAGGTATCGCAAGAGCAACTGTTTAATCACTGCAGGAAAGGAAAATGGCAGTAGAAATGCATTCAGTCTGAAGCAGTCTGTGTTCTTAAAACTAGCCCACGAAAATCCAAAATCATGATCATCAACAGACCAAGATCTGCTGATTTTAATCAGCATGCAGTTTCCTTGCTTCAGTTTTCCATCTCTAAAACCATTGTGAATTTTGTGACATAGGTTACATTAATTTTAACTGAGTTGTACAGTAATTAAAGACATATACCAGTTAAGCATTTGGAATATAAGATATAAGATTCTGATATAAGATTCAAGTCTTTCTGCTTTGAACCTTGTGGATTCGGTAGAAGATCAAAACCTTGTATTTGAACTTTTTCAATTTGTTGCTTGATAACAAAAGACTCTTTTTCTGGGTGTTTGCAATATGTTCAGTTAAGTTCTTTACTTCAAAGGTAAAATCATTACAGCTCTCGATCCCATAGTAGGTTGTTGTCTGATCATGTTTTTAACTCTGCTCTATACGATGAAAGCAAATTTGAAGAAAATATATTTGGACATTGGATAGCATTTTTAGAACAGAGACATTATGTTCAACATTCCCTTGCACATCCTCTTTTGTTTTTCCTTTTCATCACAAAGCAAACATGAGGCCTTTGCTAGCATAACCTAGATGAAAAGGCACTCAAAAATACAGAGACACAGAAAAGTAAAACGCCAGACTATACAAAACAAAACAGGAAAAAGGAAGAAAGATAGAACTGTATTTAAGAAATGGTAATTTGACATTGGCAAGTCTTTGTGTTTTCTAAAAGATAAGTTTGAAATAATGATCTTACAGGCAAAGGGACTTAGTGATTAAGGAAAAACAAAAACCATTGCATACACATAAGAGAAAAATAAAAAGATATATCTCCCTGAAGGTCTGAAATGAGCATGATAAATATCCCTGAGTCTATACAAGATAATAACTTATTTCCCAAATAGAACATTATCTAAGAATGCTTTGAAACTATGAATATATGGAAAAGAAAAATTGAAATAGTAACAATACTGCTTTTTAAAGCATGATTAGTCCTCCTCTCGATTTTCTTCACTCCAATTATTTTAAAATATGTATCATTAAATGCTTAAAAGGCAGAGGCAACTTGTTGTAAAGATATCTTCATTAGTTCAAGTTACACAAGCCCAAAGTGCACAGTAGACCTAATACAAACTAGTGGGCATCACTAGTGTACAATAAGCTACATAAGGTCCACCCTCCTCAAATAGAATTTCAGGGTTATGCCAATATACAGTACATACTTCAGTGCCACTGAATTCCGAGGGACTATTTAATATGCTATGGATTGCACTGTAAATCTACTCTAGTGTTTTATTGGTCAGAAAACATTATTTGACCTTTTTCATTTAGAGTATTACCTAAGAATACTATTTTCAAAAATATTTATTATTGGGATTTGATTTTTTTTTTGCTGAATTTTGTTGCACTCTGCTCAAACCCTGGACTTGCTCTATACTAAAGCTCAGCCTGGGAGAGAAATATGGACAGTCCTGAACTGATGTCATCTCACTGGAGTAATACAGGCTTATTTTAGGGCCCATTCAGACAGGCTCCAAAACCAGGACCTGTCTCAGTTTTACCAGAGGTGCCAAAATGACACTTCCGGTGAAACAGAATTAATTCGGAACTAACTAGGATTTTTCTGTTAATTAGATACCAAATTAGATCTAGGTCTTCCTGAAAGGCCTAAGTCTAGTGGAGTATTGGGCCTGTGAGAACACTTCTGGGTGAGTTCCCATTTGCCATCCCAAAGCTTTTGGGCTCCTAAGGACCAAAGGTCAGAGATAGCACTCAGCTCCTCCCCCCAGTCCCCCATTTCCCCCTAAAAATAAAATAAACTTACCTGGCCACTATAACATTCCTCCAAGTGCAAGAAGGGTGAGAGGAAATGACATGACAGAGGTAATTAAATGTGCTTTGGTGCGGATTTTCATCCAGTCTAGAAGCACCCTTAGTCTGAAGTGGTCCTGGGACAATACACTATACATTACTTACCACTACTAAACTGTACCTTGGATAGGGTTTTCTGTTTATATCCCTCTATCTCAAAGATAGTAAGTTATTGTCATGCATGGAAAGAAGCACTTTTTTTAAAAAAAGGACAGAGGTCTATGCAAATTATGTCCCTGTCTGTTTTAGCCTTCCTCTTGGAGTGTCTCTTTCATGAAAGAGGCAAGTGCTTTGTCAAGAAGAACATGATGAAAGCATGGGTTGGCCAAGGGGGAGAAGGGAAGATCAGTGCATTTCAGTTTATGTTGTTTTGCATTCATACCCTTCTCTTAAGTTATGGATAAATGAGGGATACAAACAATTTCAAAGGTACTCTGACCCGTCGTTTTCTCAGATGACATTGCTCTTCTTCTTGGACCAACACTGAAACTAAACCAGATAATTAGGCACGCACTAAAAGAAGGTTAGGTGGAAATAAATACACTTTTTAATATAAAAATAACCAAAGATGTTATAGCCTTAAGGTGAATGAAAATCGGGAGCTGATCAAGAAAAGAGAAAATGACATGAGGTTTATAACTGGGGAATCAACTTGCAAATTATTCTGTAATTTGCCACTGAGAAAATAGTATTATATGTACTATTGTTAAAGTAGTAGACTACAGACATCTAGACTGTGATTCAGAATTTGGTTCACTACTTTGTTGGAGCTGTGCATTGCAAAATAGTTTGCGGTTTACTACTTTAAGAATAATAAATAGGATGCTCTTGTCTCAATTGCAATTTTCAGAATAATTTGCAAGTTGATTTTCTCTAATATCTAGCTAATTATTGAAAAACACTGTCATATTTTTAAAATTAGAAGCATAAATACTGAAATAAAGGAGTCAAATAGGCAATTTTAAATAATTTAACTCCAGAAATAAACAAATCCATACACTCAGCTTATATTTAAACCCATAAACCCAGGCTATTTCCAAGTTAAGTCTACCCAGATATAGAAAGAAATCTAGACAGATGTCTTGCATCATCAGATCTATCTGTAACAGAGTTCCATCAATATATTGGCTAGTTTGGATCAGGACACCCCCTGTCCAAACCTACCTCTCAACGAAAGGGTTTCTGAGATGCTGAAGATTTGGACAATGGAAAAGGACATTTTCAATGACCTTCCAGTCATGGGGTATGTTGAAATGGGCAGCTGGAGAGCACCCCTCAGGGTCCTGCTGCAACTGATTATTTCAATGCATCATGTCACCAGTAGAGTGCTGGAATTACATTTTGTTTTCAACCCTCATATGAAGAATCTAGTTCATAATATGATGCATAGAAATCACTGCTGTGTCTGATGGTTTTTATAAATAAAGCATCACAAAGTTCCATTTTGTTTCTCTTTCAACACCATCACTAGGCTAATATTAAAAGGGAGAGGCTATCCATAGATTTAGGACTTTATCACATACATTGCATAAAATGCCTTTTAAGAAGGCTAGATGAGGACTGGATACCAAATGCATACATAACCACCCCATCACACCCATTTCTTTCCTTTCCATATCTAATAAAATAATGCATGTCTGACTTATCACACAGCTGAGGAGTGACCCCTTCCAATGTGTCTGATGGACCCAAAATGGGGTGGCTGTAACTGTATGTTGTGGCCACCTTTCCTTTTGTCCTATACATGCACATATATTTCACTCATTTTCTTTCTCTCCCACACATGCATGTATCTCCCTGCCTTCTGTTAAAAATAGATGGGGTCTGTGTAACCAGAAAACCTGATTCTGGATTGTGCAGACAGCTTTTACATATCACAGGGGCTCTAGTTTTCAAAGTGCCATTTTGTATGGGAAGATAACAAGAATGGAAAGATGTAAAGCTAACCAAATCCTATACCTGACATGTTCAAGTAACCAAATTCTGAGCACTTAAACAGGGCTTTACTATTCTGTGAAATTTGAGGTGGGTAAGAAATAAAAATTATTATTATTATTATTTGATGAAGAGTTCATACATAGTAGGGATGGGAAGAATATTTGTATGAGTGTTTTTATTGGGTTTTTACATTACAATGCTTAAACAATAAAGGGGGGAAGAAATGTAGGAAATAGGGGGTAGGGAAATATTGAAGGAAGTAAGGTCTGTTTTTGGGTTGGGGAGAAGATGAGGGAAAGTCTAGTATGGGATAAATAAAAGGAAAGTGGGAAAGAAAGAGGGGAAAGGGGATAGGAAGAATATTTGAACATATTCAGAACATGTTTCAAAAGCATATTTCTAGATTGTCCAGAAACCATAAGAAGAAGAAGCCTGGGCTGACAATAATCTTGTGCTTCAAGAGTCATTCTGTGCAAAATTGATCTGTATTTGTTTATAAATGGTGTTTTAATTTGACACAATTTTCAAAGACTCTCTTGAAGCAAAAATAACACTGCTAAAATAACTTACTCATTCATCCAAGAATAAAATTGACAAAAATTTCTATCCCTACCAAATAGAAGACTAGAAATTCATATTGCCACACCCCAGTCTTCAAGTAGACATAATGCCATCAACCCTCAGATGGCAGAACAGTCAGCAGATATTGTATTAAGCATTATTCTGGAACACAAGTATTTGAGCTTGGTAACAAAAAATTGAGAAAGACAAACAATGTCATACAGTAGCCTGAAAAAGTGCATGGCTTACTGTTTCCTTAAACAGGGTGATTTTGTGCTATATATTCAGTTGCACATTCTATTTATTTCCTCTGTTTTTAAAGGCTTAGATGAAACTGAAAGAATACAGCAACCAGCTATGTCATTATGGCACTGTAAAAGAACAGATAAGGGAGAGGAGGTAGTAATGCTGACACTATTTTCCCCTGGTTTTCAACATGGAGATTTCCAAGAACAGAATGAGACAGTTACCTCCCATTTAGCGATAGTACTTCTCCTTTAGAGCTCTTTCCATTGTTCAATTACATTCCCATTTTTGGCACTGACCATCAAAGACTGCAACAGCATAAATGAATATGAGACAAATGATCTGTATAGTTGCAATAGTCTGATATGTAAGGTTTATAATGGAACAGAAAGAGGATGGAAATCTAGACTCACATTCTAAAAATAATATCAGTAGAAATGGAACAAACACAGTTACAGATACAGAATCACAGTGTGAATCAGGAACATTAGATTTGACAGTTTCCTTGGTATGCATTTGTGGAGAGAAAAGAACAGAGAAACTAGGCTTGTTTGATCAAGAAAAAAAATTGGTACAAAACCCGTTTCGGATGTAGGGGTGCTTGCAATTCAATTTGGAAATATTTCCGAAATTTTCCGAAAAAAGTTGGAATTTTCTGACATTTCCAAGTTGCTTCGTTAATGGTGGGTGCAATTGCGCAATATGCGAAAAACTCCAAACAGGGCAGGCAAAACTTGGGGAATTCCCTTTCCCTCATTTTTAGACCGCTATTGACAAAACTTGCTACAGTGATAGAAAACATTCTCCTCTGTCAGCATACTAATTTGCAACGTGTTTAGAAAATCCCTGGGACTTTGACAATTTTTAAAGTAATTTCAGTAATCTAATTCACTTCCTGAGTCAGAACAAAGATGGCGACAGTTGATTCGAAAGGGCTTCGAAATAGCTTCAAAAAGGAATTTGATCCGAATTTAATCTGAATTACGAAGATTCCGACGGGACCTAACCATGCCTAAGATAAACTTATTTTTGCCACTGAACAAATGATTTAGTTGTAATTAAGACTTTTGCAAGGCAACATTTCAAATGACATAGTGCACATACACGTGATATAAGAAACTAGTACCATGGAGATAAAGAAACAAAGTTAAGTATTTTAACTACTGTCACACTATGGGAAACATGAAAATTGTAAATGAATATCCTGTTTTGAAATTTTTACATGGAAATACTGTTGCAATAATCACAGTGTCTTTAAAGTGACAATTTCTCTAACTCACTTCCCCCTTCATCATTCAAAGTGGGGAATGGTTCTTTCTGCTGTTATATAATTCATAAGGTAGTGAAAATATATACATATGGTAAAACTCCAGTATCAGTTATTGGCCAGACACCCTTTCTACCTCCTTTCCTGAACAAGCCAGGTGGGGAGTAGCCGAAGCCTTAGCCAGAACAGATCACAGCAGCCAGAACCTTTTGGCTAATGGGGGCGAATAGAGACCACTGAGGCTGAGTGAGCAGTATGGACTCTACCAGAGGTAGAGAGCAGCCTTTCTAATCAGGAAAGTTGCTGTTACTCCTTTACTTTCTTTCCCAACAACCTCCTCCATTCCTTCCCGAAGGCACTCCTCCCACACCCATTTGAGGCAAACTCAATTTCCCAGCAGCACTTTGTGCTATGCAAGCATTAAAGGAGTCTTGTGCTCCCTCCCGAGGCATGGTAGAAATTGAGGTTTTTCTCACTTTCTTTCTCAGCCAATCAGACACCTGGCTGACTGTCTCCATGTGTGCATGGGATTTTGTGCAAAAAAACCCCTACTTCCTGTGTAGGAATAAAGTTTTTCCATAAGAAACCAAGAATGGAGTTGATACAGTAAACCTGTTTTCTGTAAGAAAACATGTAGGGGTTGTTTTAATTTTTGCCAAAGAATAGGTAGTTCTTCCAAAGACAGAATAAGGTGCAAAAATGGGAAGAAGGTCAAAAGAGACCAAAGGTGTTTCAATAATCAATTATCAATTTAATTTCGTTGTTGCGATTATAAAAGTGAAACGGAAAATACTTTAGGTGTGGAATTTCCACTTTAACATAACATTTCAATGTTATGTTTAAGTGGAAATTCCACACCTAAAGTATTTTCCGTTTCACTTTTATAATCGCAACAACGAAATTAAGAACAATATATTAAATTGATAATTGATTATTGAAACACCTTTGGTCTCTTTTGACCTTCTTCCCGTTGTTTTAATTTTTACCAAAAAATCCAGTATTTTCTACAGAAAACAGGCTTTTGCACAATAATTCCTCTGAAACTCTTCAAGATGTTCAATTAATAGTAAATTTGAAAAATTATTTGCTGATCTGTTATTCTTCCTGGTGAGGTTCCCTGAGTTTTAGGAACCCCGTGTTTTGCCCTGGAGATGAATAATAATGAATATTCTTTCTATCCCTAATCTTTGATTTCTCACTATAGGAAAACATTTATTTTTTCTGGACAATATAATGCCCTTCCAGATAGGCTCAAAAATGCAGGACTTGTTGAGCTTTTACCTGAGGTGTCCAAATGACACCTCAGGTAATAGTGAATTAATTTGAAATCCCTCATCCCCTCTCCCATCTCCTCAGGTGCCAGGAAAACTTTGCAAGGAGGCCCTGTGCCTGGCAGCCACTTTTAGATAAGTTTTAGGGCCTAAGTTTGAGGTTTGGGGGTGGTTGACTGCTCTCTGGATTGCAATTGAGACAGCATCTAGCCACCCGGAAGGGAAAATCTGGTTTTTTAGGGGTGGGAGGTGAGGACTCAAATGGAGCTTAAAACAGGTTATTTTAACCTGTTTTTGCCCGCATTTATCTACTGTCTGGAACCACCTCTTGTTTCTGCACATCATCTCCAGAATGAAGCAGCTATTCTTTTTACCTCCTTTCCCTAGTAAGAAAAGTAATGAAAGAATGTTCCTTGTCTACAATAATGAGAGCTATATTACCTCTGTACTGCCAATTTCAAATAGAACTTAAACACTGAATGTGATAGTTAAATAAACACATTCTTTATATTTAAAAAGATGATGGCAATGCATCCAAGCTATTAAGAATGTATTTTGTTTTCAAATACAGTTATATACATGACAGAAGGAATGCTATCCATGCCTATTTAGAAATTGAGCACTTTCTGAAATGTTTAAACGGCATTAAATAAAAAGACTACTAGTGAGTGTTGGGGAAAAAAATCTTATATCACTGTTTACTGATAAATATAAAGCTCTATGAATACAAATCTTCACAGATATTTCAGAGTGGAAACTGAGATTATCATAAACATTTCAAAAATCGTAATTCAAATCAACATTGTTATTTTTATTTTTTATTTATTATTTCGATTCATATACCTTTCCTGAGAGCCTCAGGGTGGTTCACACAAGCAAAAAAAACAGCATAAAAACAGCATAATCACAACAACAATTTAAAATATGATAAAAACAGTTAGGACAGATATGGAATTAGCAGCCTCTAGAGGTTAAACGCCTGTTGGAAGAGGTTGGTCTTGTTATGAATTACAATCAAAATTATACTGCTGAGGGGGAAAAATCTCTAGGTTAAGTACATACTCCATCTTACCAACCTTGAACTTTATTAAAGCTGGAGTGTCAATGCAAGTAACTACAACAAAAAAAACCCCATGAATACAAATTATATTATTTGCCATGGGAACTGCCACATGCAGATTTACTTCGTTGCTATGGTAGGCGATACTTACAAGTGAAGTTTAAGTGGCTGGAACAAGACAGCACATTAGCCAGGCATATAATGCAATTTTATAAAAGTCTTTTGCCACTTTCTCTTTATGCCAAAAATATCTACTTAAAAATTCAACATACGGAAAATCATATTTAGTCCCCTGGCCCATGACCATAAAACAACTTCCTACAATCATATTTTCTGGATTTCAATTAAGATAAAAAATAATTTCATAAAGATATAATAAATAAAAAAACAATATAAATTTTGATTCCCTAATAAAGTGTTAATGGGCTTCATTTAGAGAATATTTTGTATAAGTGTGGAATGGGCAACCAGAATCTTCTATAGAAATATTTTGACCAGTTTTCTTTTTTAAAATCCATATGCTAATGTGTCCATGAGGAATAAAAAGCAGAATCACATACTATCTAGTCATACCAGCATTAAACATAGTCAAAAATACTTACGCACTGACTACACTGTATGCAGAGAAAAATCTGCATGCCTAGCAAGCTTCATGTATTAGGGGTGTGTGAAATTGCAGGAATCCATTCTGTTTTCATTTTGAATTTTAGGTACTGCTTTTTGAGAAGATTCTGAGAGATTAGGAGCAAGGCCAATCAAATTTGTAATTTGGGAACTGGAGTTCTGTTTCAGTTTCGGGAAGGATCTTCCCAAAAACTGGGGTGGGGGAGGACAGTCCAAAATTTGATATAGAAACAGAATGAAAACACATTGGATTTTTTTTAGTTAATAATTTTAATACATTTTCTTAAGTACATTGATTCTCTTAAGTAGCATACATGCATCAATACATTCAATACTTTTTTATTATACACTTAATTCGTTACATCAACTATATATGCATATATATCTTATATCTTATCATATTCACCTCTGTGTGTCCCACCCCCTTCCGAGCCACTTCAATTAGCATTCTCCTTCCAAAATCTCATTTCTTCTTGTGGAGGTAACTTCCCATATACTTCTTTTAAACCATTCTCGATAAATTTACCCCAGACTTCATCAAAGTCATTTACCTTCTGTACCCCCTTTCTAACTTTTAACCTACATGTCAATTTATCATTTATTGCTAATTTCCATAGTTCTTTATACCATTCTTCAATTTGTATATTTATCTTGTCTTTCCAGTTCCTTGCTATCAACAACCTTGCTGCAGTTAACATATTATTTATTGCATCCTTCTCTGTTTTTCCTAAATTCTTAACATTATATAATGACAACAATGCAATACTTGCACTTTTTTCCATCTTCATATCGTTATTACTTCTATTTCTCTAAATACCTTCCCCCAGAATTCATTTACATATTTACATTCCCACCACATATGTATATGCTGTACGTACCCACCTCTTGGCAACCTCTCCAACAGTTTTTTAAAATAATATTTGTATTAATATTTGTTATTTTTACTGGTGTTATGTACCATTTCCATAAGAAATTATAAAAGTTTTCTTTAACCCTTATCGATAAGTTCCTTAAATGTCTTTGATTCCATAATTGTATCCAATCCACTTCCTTTATCTTAATCCCTAAATCTTCCTCCCATGTTTCTCTTAATACTGCATTTCTGCTGTTTTGTATACTCCAACTTGTAATGGGCTTCTCCTACGTAGACAAAATGTTCAACGTTCTTGCAGTATATGGGAGCAGGAGCAGAACAAGAGGTGTGATTCCTCCATACCATCCCTATGCAAGCAGTCTTGCCCAAAAAGGGTAATTATCAATGCAAGTAAAATGTATGCTTCATGTATGAGGGAAAAAATGGATTTAAAAACAACCAGGTCAATAAACCAAAGACTTTATTTCCACCTGCCAATTAGGGTCCTTTGATTCTGAACAAATCCCCTTTTTGGATGCTAGGTTGAACCTTTTTCTTCATTTTTTCTTCAGACTGCTGTTTAATGGAGTAAGCAGCTTTGGTTATTGCCATAACAAAACAATCTTAGGACTTACAGATAATAATAAATAATAGATAATGATAAACAACATATTTCTATAATACACAAGCCCGATCTTAATACCATTTGATGAAGGCTTCAGTCTCTTGTCACTAATTATGAGAATTCATGGAAAGCCCTGATTGCTACAAACAACAGAAACAAGATCAAAATCCTCCAAGAAAATATAGTATATTACATTTTTTCAGTATGGGGGCAGATAGGGTGAAAAGATTTACATACTGGCAGCAAGCAACTTATTTCCTTTAATAAATGTAAGAAAATAAACATTTTTGTTTACTCAATATGTTCGTGCCCTTTATAAATAAGCTACACTATGCTATTTGCTCAAACCAATACTAATTATTTCCTATTTTAGGCATGATTTGATAGCCACAAATTCTGAGCATATCTGAAGCTGTGAGATGCAAGAGGTTAGCTAGTAGAGAGTCACATACAGTACTGTAAGAGAGCAAAAATGCTTTTGGGTGAAAATATCACAATAACTACTCCTTTGTCCATATAAATTTGTTTAAATAAAATGTAGGCAACAATTGCCAAAGCTTAAAGAGATGGAAATAGCCATCAGATTCTAAGGGGCTGTACTCATGCATGGCAATGATCAACCTTTTCTAAACAAAACTATTTTTAGATTTTAATCGAGCATCTATAATACTGGATTACATGTATACATTATTTAGAGAAATGACAAAAAAATGTGATGTGTTTTCAACATGTATTCAGGCATAACCCATTCAACAGTTTATATCTCATGTCGCTTGGCATCTGGTGTGAGAGAATTGGCCATCTGTAAGGACGTAGCCCAGGGGATGCCTGGATGTTTGATGCTTTACCATCCTTGTGTGAGGCCTCTCTCATGTCCCCGCATGGGGAGCTGGCGCTAATAGAGGGAGCTTAACCCACTCTCCCCAGATTCAAAACGCTGACCTGTCAGTCAGCAGTACTGCCAGCACAAGGGTTTAACCCATTGCGCCACCGGGGGCAGTTTTTCAAGTTGCTTCTGACCCCCCTTCCCCCCCACACACAATTGGTTTGAGGAACTATGTTGAATTTTAGATTCATGATCTGGCAGAACCAGTTTGAGCAAAAATGGGTAAGTGTTGGTGAAGGCTTTATATTGGTTATGACATATCAGCAGTATTTGAAGGCCTTCTGGTGCAAATAGTTCATGTCAAGTCCTGATATAGCATTTTGATGAAGGTTATGTGTTCAGTCTTTTACTATAGATGTTGAAATTTCCTAGTTTGCAGCCATTCTTTAGTAGGTCTGCCTAGGGATCAGAGACATTTCTTCCAGACATCTCAGGCATTATCTATGTGATCTTTTTCAAACTTCAGATGTCAGCAATGTTCCTCACCAAAAGCAGTGGTTCTTCTTGTTTGGTCTTTTCTTGGTCATTGAGCTATAAACTTTCACATTATCACAGCAAAAGAAGAGATATTAAAATATTCTAAAATATTCTCAAGATGTGATGTGCTGATGATGTGAGATAGATTGGGAGGGCTAATTTTTTTTAACAGACTGACTGTGATGCTGAATCTTCCAAATTCATGGATGATTTCTCTACTAGTGGATTGATGAAGTCCCAATCCTTAGAAAGTTTTGTAGCTATTTCAAAACTCATGAGACTTTGATTTATTGAGCCTATCACCCTTTTTAATGTTTATATCTTTTACATGCATTACCCTCTCAATATAATGACTGTTGGTGTCTACTTTCGTCTAATTCTTTCAGCTCTCCACATTCACTGGGGTGAAAGTCAAAAGCCCCCCTGCAAAAGTGAAAAAGAATGAATAAAATACTTTTTTCTATATAGAATAGCTTTCTGGTAATTTCTAGGTCTGCCTGAACAATTATTTGGTTTTACTGGAGGATGTATACATTCCTAGAAAGACCATATGTTCTGTATGTATTTCCGATAAAGCTTTGTATACAAGGTATATACAATTTTGAGTTGTAATCTGGAAAGAAGACTTCTGAAAGTATTCAAGTACATAGTGGTTTACTGATGTGATCTGCATTCAATGTATTCATACAAAATACACATTAATTTCTGCTACACTCATAGGAAGGAAGCTAAGGATCTCATCAGATTGGGAGGGGGGTGTAGTGTCCTAGGGCATTTTCACCCTAGGCCGGGAGATTAGCACAGCGGTTAAAACAGCAGCTGTTAGCTGCAAGCTGTCGCTGTAAAGATCCGAACATGACAAGTTCGAATCCCAGGCTGACCTGGGCAAGTCAGCTGTAAGCCTGCCCCTGTTAACCTAAGCAGATAAACTAGGTACTGCATAAGCAGGGGAGGAATCCTAAAGGGCTTTTTAACTTCAATAAATATTGAAGACAAACACCGGAAGAAGAATTTGGCTGGCTGGCTGTCAGACTCTTCGTCAAAGAAGGAGGAGGTAGAAGGAGGATGAAACAACAGTGCCCCCCTGTGACGGAATGGAGCAGCAGCACGCAGTGACGAATATAACAACAATGAATATAACAACATTGCCCGTTTGGAGTCCAGGGGATATTCCTGTTATATGTTATTGTATGTCTTGTACATCTAATTTCAGCAGGGATTGTCTGCTGTATGTGTTCTGTAATCCGCACTGAGTCCCCTTTGGGGTGAGAAGGGCAGAATATAAAAAAGTGTATTATTATTATTATTATTATTATTATTATTATGGATTGAGCCCCATACCACTGATCACACAACATCATGTGGCTTCCAGGGGAAGCCCTGTCTCCAACTGGGGTGAAAGCATCCAATGGAGCCAAACATGGGTCATCTCCAGAAGGGCGATCCCCTGTGCTGAAGGAACCTTCCCCATAAATTGGATGCTGCTGTAATAAAAGAATGTTGCATATAGTGTCCATAGTGCTGAATCACCGCATTGCAGAATTCAAAGCACCATGCTGGAAACTTCCCATGCAGAGTTCAGTACATTGGCAATGACAGCACAGATAATCCTGTGCCAATGGGGGAGATCAGAGTATTATAGAGCAGCTGCAACACAACCACAGAGCTGTCTTTTTAAAGAACTTCAGAAAGACCAAAATGTCATGGAGCAAAACACCCGTAGCAACTGTAGATTCTCATTTTAAATTCAGAGCTAGTAAGATGGTTTCTCAGTTTGAACACATGCTGGCAAAAATAAGTAGATGAAATCATCAGTCTTTCCCGTGCCACTGTCCTCTTAGCAAGGGTCAAATAGCAACACACATTCCAATTTGTTTATTTTAAAATTAAACAGGACACTTTCAGAAATCCCAAATCCGATCTAAATGCCTGTCTGAAAAATAAATATTTGGAATAGCAGAAGAATGAAAAAAACATGTCTCTTAATTTCATCAATTCTAGAAACCACAAAAGGTAAAGGTTTTCCCCTGACATTAAGTCCAGTTGTGTCCGACTCTGGGGGTTGGTGCTCATCTCCATTTCTAAGCCAAAGAGGCGGCATTGTCTGTAGACACCTCCAAGGTCATGACTGCATGGAGCGCCGTTACCTTCCCGCCTGAGTGGTTCCTATTGATCTACTCATATTTGCATGTTTTGAAACTGCTAGGTTGGCAGAAGCTGGGCCTGAAAGTGGAAGCTCATGCCGCTCCCCATATTTGAACCTGCAACCTTTCGGTCAACAAGTTTAGCAGCTCAGTGGTTTAACCCACTGTGCCTGCAGTTTTTCTGTGGCATCTAGCATCCTCTTGATATGATATGTAAATCACTGAACCCTCTCTCTATATAGAAGTTTTCTTCTTGTGTCAGTTTTACACAAAATGAAATAAAAAGTGTAGCTTCAGGCAAGGTGACCAGCTTTCTTTGCCCTGGTTACTAGAATATAGTAGAAATAGTTTTTCTTTGGCTCTTTCCTACATGATGAACTCTCTACTGGACAACAGGAAGGGGTTTCCCTTGTTATTCCACAGCTAAGTATATGATATATACACATTGAGCTCTGGGACTAGATTTCTCCACTAGATTACTACCCTTTCCTACTGCAAATAATATGATTTACCTACTAGTTATTTTCCCCAAAGTAAAGATATAAAATTAGCATATTATATTTGTTTATATGCACACACACAGAAAGAAATGCCCAGTTAGATGTTTGTAAAAGAAACTCAGAAATAAAGTACAGTCAGCTTGCTATATCTATGGATTTACCCACCCACAAATTTAAAATATACACACTCTGAAATATATACATAAATAAAACTTTGATTTGGCCATTTTATATAAGGGACAACATTTTACAATACCTTCAGCATCTTTCAGCATCTGCAAATTTTGGTAGCCATATGGGATCCTGGAAAGCAACTCCAGCAGCTGCCGAGGGATTGTATATTTTGCAATACAAATGGTATATTCATTTCACCTAGCAGTACAATTCAGAAAACAAGTATTTTAATCATTCGCCAAGTAGTACTTCTGCTTCTTTAGGTGAAAATTAACATCTATTCAGATAATGATGTGTTTATTAATTCTATGAACAATTGTAACAAAAAAGGAACAAGGTGCTTCATTCTGAGGTTAGCATAATAACAGATTTAGCCTCTGTTTAAAAGCTTTCTAGGAAGGAGCTTCCACCACACTCCGAGGCAGCTAGTTCCACTGCTAAATAGCTCTTACAGTCAATAAGTTCTTCCTAATGTTCAGATGGAATCTCCTCTCCTGTAATTTGAACCCATTGCTCTGAGTCCTAGCCTGCTCCCTCTTCCTTATGACATCCTTTCACATATGTATACATGGCTAATGTTCACCTACCTGGGAAGCATCATCTCTTCAGACGCCAAGATTGATAAAGAGCTAGATCACAGATTAGCAAAGGCATATAGTGCATTTGGAAGGCTTCACAAAAGAGTCTGGAGTAACACACACCTGAGGCAAAGCACCAAAATCGGTGTGTACAGAGCTATCGTACTGTCTATTCTCCTATATGGGTCTGAAACATGGGTCACTTATCGCAAACACCTATGACTCCTCAAACGCTTTCATCAGCGCTGTCTTCGCACAATCCTAAATATACACTGGACTGACTATGTGACAAATGTTGCTGTCCTTGAGCAGGCAGGAATCACCAGCATTGAGGCCATGCTATTGTCCAGCTGTGCTGGACAGAGCACGTCTCTAAGATGGAGGACCACCGCCTCCCAAAGATACTACTCTATGGTGAACTCACCACTGGTCAGCGCAAGAGAGGCACCCCAAAAAAGAGATATAAGGACTCCCAGAAACAACATCTCAGGCTTGGCCAGATTGATCACCAAAAATGGTCCACCTTGCCTCATATCGGGAGGCATGGAAATGCACTATCCATGATGCTGCGGCCTCTTTTGAAAAGACACACCAAACAGATCTTGAAGAGAAACAACAATGCAGAAAGAACTGCAACTTGGAAACAACATCACCCAAGGAGACTTTCTGCTGTGCTTTCTGCAACTGGACTTGCCTATCTCGGATTGGCCTTTTTGGTTATCAACGCACTTATAAAAAGTGTGGGATGAGTCCTTCCTAAGAATCTTTGTTCGCAAAGTAAGTAATGCAGAGAGACAAAGCTAATGTCTCCTCTCAACCTTCTCTTCTGCAGGCTAAACATACTAGCTTTTTAAGCCACTCCTCATAGTCTATGGTCTCCAGACCTTTGATCAATTTAGTTGCTCTCCTCTGGACACCTTCCAGCTTGTCAATATCTCTCTTAAATTGTGGTGTTTAGAATTGGACACAGTGCTCCAGCTGAGATCTAACCAAAATAGAATAGAGAGGCTTCGTGGCTTCCCTTGATCTCGACCAGTAGTTCTCAACCTGTGGGTCCCCAGGTGTTTTGGCCTACAACTCCCAGAAATCCCAGGCAGTTTATAATACTACTACTACTAATAATAATAATCTTTATTTGTAATTCGCATCCATCTCCCCAAAGGGGACTCGGAGCGGCTTACATGGGGCCGTGCCCAAACAACAAATACAAAAAATATCACAAACATCAGAAAACAATAAACACAATAAAAGCAATAAACACAATTAAAAATACATCTATACAACCACAACAACATAAGTGAATGTAAACAGAAACGAGAGGGCGAGCCACATGTACATATAAAATGTTTTAAAATTCGGAGGAGATAACAGGAGTTTACCAGCTGTTAGGATTTCTGGGAGTTGAAGGCCAAAACATCTGGGGACCGACAAGTTGAGAACCACTGATCTAGGCATTATATTCTCTTTGATATAGCCTAAAATTTAAATGCAAACATTTTAATATTTTGGTAAGCAAGTGGTAAGTAGAAACCTCTTTTATGAAACATTCTTTATTCTGCTAGTTAGATTGTTACAGTGGTTACAGTGATAGCCATAGAATCATAGAAACATAGAATCACAGAGTTGGAAGAGACCTCATCCAGTCCAGAGCTATCGTCCAACCCTCCCGAAAAGAAGCATGAAAATCACATTCAAAGCACCTCCGACAGATGGCCATCCAGAAGCCTCCAAAGAAGGAGCCTTAGCATTCCATAATCATCACAGTGAAGAAACACAATGCCATGATTAATTTCCTGTGGCTAATTTTATTTCCAGTTCAGTGCCTTCATGATATAGCTATCATGAAAATCAGAATTGATTATTGAATACCACAAAATGTAAATACCATAAAAACTGAAATATAAGCATATTTATTTTGCTGAATGCTTTTGCAAAGTTGGAAAAGCGTGATCAAAGGTGATTCGGAATTCCCATCATTAGAGATGACGGGATGAGACCAACAAGTGAACCTCTTAGAAACTCAAGGCTATTATTAACTGAATGAACAAGTAATCTACTGCAAGTGTGTTGGAGACAATCTTAGGTTTTCTCTAAAGCTATGAGATGCTCTTCAATGAAAAGCTTTGTAATGGCAGGGAAGGACTTTTTGCTTTTCATGACGATTATTTTCTTGTATAACAATATGGGAGTGTTGACTGTAATAGATCTGGCTAAATAGAACTGATGGCTTTGGTCACATGATGCCTTCAAATCATTCCTTATTTATGGTGACTAAAACAATTTTAAATAGTAGAAAATATTCCTACCTTATTCTTTTTTTACTGCACTAAGTACTTAGCATATTTTTAAATGACTCTTCATATGCTTTTATATGTATGCTACTATTTTTTCTTTGAATCTTTTAAAACTTTTTTAAAAATTTAGACACTCAAAAATGAAAACAATTCAACAGCAAATATGTTCTAGAGGAAAATACAAGAAAATTGTGAAAAAAATATTAAAAATAAAAATTAGCAAAAAACCAGAATATTATCTATTAGGTTTAATAGATGAAGAAATGAAATTGGACTTGAATCAAGATATTTTATTTACATATTTGATTACAGCTGCCAGAATGGTTTATGCGAGAAAATGGAAACAAAAAGACTTACCCACAGTAGATGAATGGTTTAGAAAGATTGATGAAATAAAAGAGATGGACAAATTAACTTTTGCCCTGAAAATATCTTATGGGAGACCAATTAAGAAAACAGACTGGAAACTATATGAAGAATTTAAAGAAAAATATAAAGAGTAAGAAAAGACGAAATATAAAGAAAACCTTCATAGTAAAATACGAACGTTAGATTAAATGGACTAGAAGGAGAAGCCAAAGTAAAGAAATCAAAGAAGAAAGAATAAGGATTAAAATGCAGTAAAAGAAGATTTGGAAGTCAGACACCCCTTCCCTCAATGTGTTCCTAAGTCATGCCTACCCAATCCGTTTTACCCTTTTCCCATACCCTGCTCATACCTAACTCTTCCTTCCCCAACACCTTTAGATAGAATGTCTTTTGATTTTAATGTGTAGATGTAAAAACCTTGAAATAAAAATTATTACAAAAAAATGAAAACAATTCCAGATGAATTTTGCTTGTGTTAAACTCAGATGTATCATACCTTCCTGCATTTTGGAAGCAACACTGTGAGTGGCGTTATCTGAAACATGACTGATTTTTTTCTGCACAACAGCATGACAATATTGACCCCATCACAGTTTGCAACCTATTATCATGTGCAAGTTCTTAGATTTGTTGTTCTTTAACCAGCCACATGAGTGCAAACAGGCATTTAAAGTCTCAGACAGCTGACAGCTTGGAGAAGACAAAGTGTAGCCAAGGAGAAGATAAAGCAATCTTTTCTTAAACCCTTCTCTAACTCTAAAGCACCTCCTCTCAGGATTTCTCAAGTTGCTAGATAAATCTACATCATATATTTTAATTCTTTTTCCAGGGAATATGATGAGCTAGCAGTTTGAGTGTTGGAGTATAACTCTGGAAGAATCAAATCCTCAGGTCCATATTTGAAATCCTTACATGGTCATAGAAACACAGTGGCAAATCACCTTCTCTCAGTTTTAAGGAAAGCAATTATTAACTTCCTCAGAATAATTCTTGCCAAGAAAACACTGTGATAGGGTTATCTTAAGGTCACCACAAGTTTGAAAATGATATGTCCCTACATAGGGAGCTGGAGCTGGCAGAGGGAGCTCCCTCTGTCAACTCCATCTCACCATGCAGGGTTTGAAAAAGGATATGTCAAACATCTGGGCATAGGGAGCTGCAGATGGCTGGCAGAGGGACTGTATATAAGATATATATATATATATATATATATATATATATATATATACACACACACACCACACACGCAAAACCATTTGAATACACTCACAATAATATTCGCCGCATGGTTTCCTACCAGTCCAGATTCAATAGTCCATTTTCACTGAAGATGTTGTCTTAAATGTCCATCAATATAGGTATAAATCATAAAGTTCCATAAGTAGATGGTGTTAACTTCACACTGATCCTCTTGGTTAGGAAACCTCAATAATTCAAGTGTAAGTTTGTAATCCACATAATATTGGGAATGTCCGTTCACCGTTCCCCCTGCTGTGGGAGTCCGACTAATCCATTGGGTAATTTATAATCCATAAACAGGTAAGTGCAACTGGAGTTGACTTCGGCCAACGAGAACGCCAATACGTGGGACCCTTCTCACGTTTCGACCTGCTCGGGTCTTTATCAAGGCCAATCGACTATATTATAGTAACCCTCGGTGAATTCAGTATAGTAAATTCTCTGCATAGAAACATAATACATCATAGTAATATCCAAAACTATCCCTTGTATAGCAACCATAGACAATTTTGTACAGTATAATAATGATAAAATCATGTATTATCTGATGGAACAGAATGCATACCTATTACATAGAGACGGAGGTATTCCTCTATGTAGTTACTGTGGCAAATGTATTCTCTAGTAGCAAGCGGTAAGTATAAATCCCCTAGGGTTAATTAGATTTCAGGTGTTGGGTAATTTACATGAGCAGATCATTTATTCGCAGCCATTCTATCACATCAGAAGCTACTTGCAGTTTCTCAAGTTGCTCCTGACACATACACACACACACAAAAATCTGCATTCTGAAACTGCATTATATGGCAGTATAGATCCAGCCCCAGTTCACAATAAAAAGGGAGAGGGAAAAACGGTGGCGGTGTGGCCTTGTACATAAATGAAGAGCTAGAATCTCATGGATTAGAATTTCAAGAAAATTCAAACTCACCTACAGAAACATTGTGGGTAAAAGTCCCAGGACAAAAAACTAATCTAGCATTAGGGATCTGCTATCGCCCTCCCAACCAAACTCCAGAGGCAGACTGCTATCTGGAAAATGAAATTAAACAGGCCTCAAAAAGCAATAAATTAGTCAAAATGGGGGACTTCAACTATCCCCGAATAGATTGGCTAAATTCTTGTTCTAGCATGAAAGAGAGACAAGGTTCCTCGACATGCTAGCTGACTATTCCCTTGAGCAGATGGTCATGGAACCAACCAGGGGAAAGGGGATCCTGGACTTGGTGCTAACTAATGAACAAGATCTCGTTCAAGATGTCCTTGTAACTGAGCCCATAGGTACCAGTGACCACAACACAATAACCTTCAACTTAAGTTTGGATAGCAAACTGTCAGTGAAAACTAACACAGAGGCCTTAAATTTTCACAAAGGGAATTTCACCAAAATGAGAAAAATTGTAAAGAACAAACTAAAAGGAGCAGTAAAAAACATCAAATCCCTCCAAAATGCTTGGAAACTGTTTAAAAATACTTTAAAACAAGCCGAACTAAAATGCATTCCTAAAATAAGAAAGAGGCCGGAAAGCCCAAGAGGACATCGGCATGGCTTACAAATGAAGTAAAAGATGTGATTGGAAAGAAGAAAAACTCATTTAAGAAATGGAAGGCTCTTCCTACTGAGGAGAACAGAAAGGAACACAAGCTCTGGCAAACTAAATGCAAAGCAACCGTCAGGAAAGCCAAGAGAGATTTTGAGGCACATATAGCTAAGAACATTTAATAATTCGCACAAACTGCTGTCAGTACATCAGAAGCAGAAACCCAACTAGAAAAGCGGTTGGGCCACTAGACGAAAAATGGTAAGAAAGGGACAATAAGTGAAGACAAGGAGATTGCTGAGCGGCTAAACGACTTCTTTGCCTCCGTTTTCACACAGGAGGACAGACAACATATGCCTGCAGCTGAGTCAGTTTTTCAGGAGGGAATTAAATGAATTAAACCAGATAGAGATAAACAAGGAAGATGTTCTCACATGCCTTACTAAACTAAATGTCAACAAATCACCAGGGCCAGATGGCATCCACCCCAGAGTTCTTAAGGAACCCAAGTGTGAAATTGCTGAAATTCTAGCCAAAATATATAACCTTTCTCTAAGATCAGGCACTGTACCCGAGGACTGGAGGGAGGCAAATGTAACTCCGATCTTCAAGAAAGGATCCAGGGGTGATCCAGGAAATTATAGGCCAGTTAGTCTAACCTCAGTTCCAGGTAAAGTGATGGAAACCATTATTAAAGAAAAAATTACTAAGCACATAGAAGAACAGGCATTGCTGAAGGAAAATCAACATGGTTTCTGCAAAGGCAAATCATGTCTTACTAACTTGTTAGAATTCTTTGAGGGTGTAAATAAACACATAGATAAAGGGGACCCAGTCGATATTGTTTACCTTGACTTTCAAAAGGCTTTTGACAAAGTCCCTCACCAAAGGCTCCTAAATAAGCTCTTCAGCCATGGAATCAGAGGACAGGTCTTGTCCTGGATTGGAACCTGGCTAAACTGTAGGAAACAAAGGGTGGTAATAAACGGACATTTCTCTGGGTGGAAAGAGGTGAGAAGTGGCGTACCCCAAGGTTCAGTTTTGGGTCCGTTACTTTTAATTTATTCATTAATGACCTGGATGTAGGAGTAAATTCTGAGGTAGCAAAGTTTGCAGACGACACTAAATTGTTCAGGGTAGTTAAAAATGAAACTGATTGTAAAGAGCTCCAGAAAGACCTCTCGAAATTGAGTGAATGGGCAACAAAGTGGCAAATGCATTTTAACCTAAACAAGTGTAAAGTCATGCACATCGGGGCAAAGAACCCCAACTACACCTACCAATTGATGGGATCAAAGCTTTCCGAGACAAACCAGGAAAGGGATCTTGGGGTTTTGGTGGACAGCTCAATGAAGATGTCAACCCAGTGCGCTGCAGCAGTGAAAAAAGCAAATTCTATGCTTGGCATGATCAGGAAGGGAATCGAAAATAGGTCAGCAAATGTTGTATTGCCTCTCTACAAATCTATGGTGAGGCCACATCTGGAGTACTGTGTACAATTCTGGTCACCGCACCTCAAGAAGGATATAACGGAACTGGAAAGGTACAGAAAAGGGCAACAAGAATGATCCAAGGGATGGAGCGGCTCCCTTATGAAACCAGGTTGCAACGCCTTGGTCTTTTCAGCCTTGAAAGACGGCGTTTAAGAGGTGACTTGATCGAAGTGTATAAAATCATGCATGGGATAGAAAAGGTGAATAAAGAAAAATTATTTTCTTTGTCACACAACACTAGGACTAGAGGGCACTCCCTGAGGCTCCAAGGCAGGAAAGTTAGGACTAATAAAGGGAAATATTTCTTCACCCAGAGGGTCATTGGGTTATGGAACTCACTTCCAGAAGAGGTTGTGACAGCTGTCAGCCTGGACAGCTTCAAGGCAGGATTAGACAGATTCGTGGATACCAAGGGAATCAGTAGTTACTGAAATGGACATCCAAGTGCCACCCCTGTGTTGATGGAGGCAGGCAGGATCTTCCCCGGGTACTGGTTGTGGGGGGTCAGGAGCAGGTGAGGGTTTTGCCCTCCTTTCTGCTCGAGATCCCTGTGTACAACTGGTGGGCCACTGTGTGACACAGAATGCTGGACTAGATGGGCTGAGGCCCGATCAGCATGGCTCTTCTTATGTTCTTATGTTCTTATCCAGCACAACTGATTGCAAGTGCAAATTTCATAATAATTTAAGGGAAAATATATTTGGTGTGGCAATTTTGCTGCCCTGAATTTAAGTTATTTTGTTTGCCCACTAAATTGAAATCATGAAACATTTTGATATACATGTGAGTGTTTCTGGTGGAAGGACAAGTCATCCACACTGTAGGTGAATGTATTCTATAGAGAATTTTGGATGGTAAAGGTCTTGGGTCACTCATGCTAGCAAAAAACACTAAAAGAATGAATAGATAAGTTATAAATCTTGCTTATTATTGTATAGTTCATCTGTACTGATAAAAAATTATCTATTTGGTACTGCATTTTTCTGGCCCACATTAAGCATGCAGTGACACTGTTAATGCCTCAAGTGACCCTGTGGCCAGATCAGTCAGAAATTCCTTCCTGCCAAACTCATTTCACTCTTCGAGGGTGGTCTGCATTTCTAATTATTCACATTATTTTCAGCCACACAGCCATGGAAGTGTCAGATAGATAGATAAATGTGGTTACGCATGCAAGTAAATGCATTTTCTGTAAAGCAGAGATGCACCAATGCTTATATCTTGTTAAGCAAGTATCGTGATACATGGAACTTCTTGGTTTAAAAAAATGAAAAATTCAGTTTGGGAAAGTGTCACTTCCTGGGAGCAATAGTCATGTTCCACAACTAAATCCTCCTTGCCCAAACAACACAGAAAAGCAATTCTGCTTGGAGGGATGGCCACAAATCGAAAAGTTCATTTTTTTTAAAAAAAAAGTCTCATGATAACAGGCAAGAATGTTTAAAAATGTTTAAAGTTCAAAGAAATGCATGGTAAACAAGGTGTCAGGACCAGATTCCCTACGAGGCGAATATATTTTTCAGTCAGTATGTATGGTTCAAGAGAACAATCGTGGAATTCAAGCTTTTTTAAAAAAACTTTCCCATCAATCGGACTTGATAAAATAGTAAATCTTAACAATAACTACAAGAATAGGTGTCTGACCGGAGTTACAAGACAGCCAGATAGCTGTAATAGGATGCTGATCACAAGCTAAGTTTGGTACAAGAAGTAAGTAGCTTGGCAAAAGGCTAGCTCTTTCCTTAATCTGGATGTAGTTTTAAAGTTTACTTTTAAAATCATAATGATGTAATTGTTACAGAGATGAACTTGCTATTAAATTTGAATTTAAAACAGACCTATTTTCATTATCTGCCCCAACAATGCAGAAAAGCAATTCTACTTGGAGGAATGACCACAAATCTAAAAATTCATATTTTTTAAAAAGTCTCAGGATAAAAGGCAAGATTTTTTTAAAATGGTTTAAAGTCCAAAGAAATGCATGGCAAACGAATTGCTTTTGGTGTCATGAATCAGGATCAGAGCTCCTATGAGGGGAATACATTTTTCACTCACTAGCCCTTAATATCAAGGCTCAAGAGAATAAAAGTAGAATTCAAGGTTTTTTTAAAACTTTCCCACCACCGGGGCTTGATAAAATAATAAATCTTAACAACAACTATAAAAACAAGTATCTGGCTGGCGTTACAAGATAGCCAGATAGTTCTAATACAGACCTGGGCATCTTGCGGCCCACGGGCCGGATATGGCCCTCTGTCTGATTCTGCCTGGTCTGTGTAAGGGCCCCGGCAGGCAGGCAGGCAAAGCAGAGTGGCCAGTGGAGGGGAAGAAAAAGTTCCCTTCCGCCTCGCATGCTCCCCCTCCCTTCTCTTCTTTGGCAAGCAACCGTGCCTTGTTAAAGACCAACAGAGACACAAATGATACAAATGTTCACATTTTGTTAACCATTGTTTTGTAAAATTTTAGTGAATAAATGTCACTTTTCCTATGACAACCTCTCTTTTTCATTGCTCATAACATATACTCTTATCAGTCTTATTAATATATCAAAAATGCAATTTAATGCCTTTTTATTATTATTTTAAAAATTCAATTGAAATTATGTAGAATGTAGTTCAGCTTTTAGATGCGGCCCTCCATAATATTTTTCGGTTCTTGTGTGGCCCCTTGGAAAAAATAACTGCCCACCCCTGTTCTAATAGGATGCTGATCACAAACTAAGTTTAGAACAAGAAGTAGCTTGGCAAAAGGCAACTCATTCCTTAATCTGAATGTAGCCTTTAAGTTTACTTTTAAAATTATAATGATGTAACTGTACAGAGATGTTCCATAACTTAGAAGAACCTGTTATAAAATTTGAATTTAAAATGGACTTGTCTTCATTAACTTGCAAACACTATGATAAATTTATACCCTATGAAATCTCCAATGAATCAATATAAATATTTGAAAGCAGGATAATGCAATTCTGCAATAAAAAAATAATATCACTACAATGAATGTGGCAACACTATCCAAAGTATCTTGAAATTAAGCTATGTATACATTCTATACTATGTTTTCATGTACAAAATAATTACTGATCATTTATTCAAACAGATAGGACCTCTTCACACAGCCCTTCACATTTGCCATTGTGTCGGCAATCACCGATGAAAGGGAAAGTGTGCAGGGTGGCTCATAGCACCCCACATGTCCTCATTCCTTCCCTCATCACATGGTGGAGATGGGACAGGATGTGTTCTCCCTATCAGATGGGAGAAACAGTGGTAAATCATGGCAATCCATGTTGCCCCACCGTCCTTTCTCCCATCATATGGGGGGAAAGGGGAGGGAAGTGTGGGTAGCTCCATTGGAGCTACCTAAACTAAACTTTCCTCCCCATAGTGGTGGAGGAAGAGCTTTTTGGCACTTCCACTCCACTTTAGAAGGAATGTGGGTGAGGCCTGTCATGCCTCAAGGTGCTGGCATATGGCAGGCCTTGTCCTTGCCTTGCAACAATATGGCAAAATGGGGCCAAAATGCTTCACGTGAGGAGATGGAAAGATGGAGGTTACTGCTGTTGTTCAACTAAAAGGATATTTCAAAAAATAGTCATTTTGCTTTTGTTTTGTTGGTTCTTTGCCAATTTATTTTTGGATGTAACACATTTTATGCATTTATTTTAGAGGGAAACATTTTACAAGAAGCATATAGGCAATCAAAAATACAATTCGCTGTTTGGAGGGATATGAGGGCTATAGTTGGAACATTTTCCTTGAGACCCTCATATGTAGCATTTGGATTTCTACATGTTTCTGATATTAAGCTGAAATTGAAACTTCTCTTTCAAACTCCCTTTCAAACAGGTAAGATGGCAAGGAGGCATCTTAGTGAACATATGATTATATTGAACATCATAGATATATGTGGTAGCCAAAGAATTTACTGAACAATACAGACTTTGGCAAAGAGGTGAATATGAACCATTGAAGTTTTAAGGGATGGGAATGGCAGAAATTTACGTTGGGGTATTTGTGATGTTTCTCCAAGTGATATAATGCATCTACTCACTGAAGGATAGTGTTTTGCTAGTTATTTGAGTTTTGAGTTTATATATATATATATATATATATATATATATATATATATATATATGGCATGGTTTAGAACCCAAAAAGCCAGCTGGTAAATTGGCTGGGATTTCTGGGAGTTGTAGGCCAAAACTTGAATAAATCACACTGAATTCTAGATGGGACTCTCCAAATAGGAAGGAGGGAGGGAAGGAGGGAGGGAGGGAGGGGGTATTCTATTCTTGGAAGCAGCAAAAGAAAAGGAGGAGGAGCCCCCCCTGACTCCTCACTGCTTCTCTCACCCCGATCCCGAGGGAGCGAGGGCCCAAGTTTGCCCAGGCTGGTCATATACCTACATTCCATGCACATGCAATAATACAGCAGTAATAACAATGGGTATAAGAAGAGGTAAAATTCAAACTGAAGTATTCTGACTGTGGTCCCTCCTCAAGCGGTGCAAACTGCAAAAGGCTCTTCTCTATGAGCCCGGGAAAAGCTAAAAGCCCGGGCATTTGCTGCCTGGGTGCACACACATACATATTCTTGGGGGGGATTTGCTGCAGAATCTTCTCTATGAGCCCGGGATTCTGCAGCAAATTCCCCCCCCAAAGAATATGTATGTGTGTGCACCCAGGCAGCAAACGCTGTGCCCACTTTTCCCGGGCTCATAGAGAAAAGCCCGTTTGCACCGCTTGAGGAGGGACCAGTCAGAATACTTCGGTTTGAATTTTACCTCTTCTTATACCCATTGTTATTACTACTGTATTATTGCATTTGCATGGAATGTAGGTATATGACCAGTTGGATTACTTATAATATTTAGGCACTTACTCTATAAGTTAGCATTCATTCTATTATACATTAGGTTGGTTTCTCACCCCAATACTCTTTGATGCTTTAGATCCTGGCAGGCAGGAGAGGCAGGGAAGCTTGGAAAAATGTAAACAGAGAGGTTTACTCAAGTAAATCCACAAAGGAGGGCCCTTCATCCAAAGTGCCCTCCTTTGCAGATACTTCTGAGTAAACCTCTGTTTACATTTTTTTCCAGGCTTCCAGCCCGAAGAAGGAGCAAGTTTAGGGCTTGCCTTGCCATAATACTTATTGGCAAGGGAGGCGGGAGGGTGGTGAGAGAGAAGGAGGTGCCCCCTTACGACCTAATAACGACACTTAAGAAAATCCTGGCCCCGAAGTTCTATAAAGAAAGTCCACTTCCTGGTTGGCGTTCCAGATGCAGAAATACTCAAAAGTAGCATTTCTTACGAATTTCTCTCCGAATCATTTCATTTTCATAACTTTTTTCTCATGCCTAATATATATATATATATATATATATATATATATATATATATAAAGTCTGACAACAGCCTCCAAAAGCCAGACAGTTGGAAGTGGTGTAAAAATCAATATCTGTCTGCAAATATTGTTCAACCAAGTGGTACATAGCTGTGAGATAACTACTGGGCTGTGAAATTGACATTTGAACTAATAAACTGGACTTCGTCCATTTTGAATGTCTTTTGTGGCTTTATCAGTTTTGACAATCTGAAGTTACATTGATAATGAGAGGATTAGAAGAGGATGCCTTTGGAAGGATTGTTATTCTTTTTTTAAAAAAATCAGTCTTTATTGAAAGTTTCACATTATAACATAAAAAGAGTTACATAGAACATAACATATAACACAGTGTGCAGTCGTACCCCAATGCTGTTGCATCTGGGTACGTGGAGAAAGGATAAAGGTCCTTGGGAGAGGATAGAATTAAAGAATGTGAAAGAGAAAATAGAAGTGAAGATCCAGGGAAGGGGTTCCCTGGGCCTTTAACTGTGTGTTAGACAAAACGAAGGTTTGGCAATGGGCTTGTCCTTATCTTCATGACATCGGCGGAAGGTTGATCATCCCTTAGTTCAAGAATTTGAATTAGATTCTTTGCCAGGATTGTTATTCTTTAAAGACAAATCACTTACACAGTCTGAGCTGTTATTTGTCCAACTTGATTAATAATAAAAATCTAGGAACAGATATCCTGTAATGTCATTAAGTTAATGACAGAGCATGGGAAGAGAACGCTACCCATGTTATGGCACTTATATGAAAGGCTTAAAGAAAATGACTAGTTATACAAAGATTACATGTGGAAGCAGGGAAGCATAATTATGGAAATATGTTACTTGGAGCACTGCAACCAAGAATGTCTTAGAGAGGCAAAGGCTCTTTATACGCAAGAAAGGTAGCTTAATACATCTTAATAAAGACAGTTCATTTCGGTGTCTGCAGTACCATTGCTTCCTTTAAAATGAATAGGGATGAATTAATGGGTCCAGCCCAGCTTACCTGTCCAAATGGTTCTGGCCCAGCTTACCTGTCTGCATGTATCTCCCTCTATGAACCACCTTGGAGGCTAAAATCATCAGGCTCTTGGTCCCAACCCCCTCACAAGTTTGACTGATGGGGATGAGAGACAGGGCTTTCTCAGTGGTGGCCCCTCATCTATGGAACTCCCTCCGCAGTGAAATTAGATTGGTCCTGTCCCTCCTGACCTTCAGATAAAAACTAAAAACATGGCTCTGGGATCAGGCTTTTGGTCAATAATGGGAGCAGTGCAATAAGAAACTATAATCAACATAATGACGATGCAGACTGACCATGGAATATGTGCTAGATTATGTTATTTTAATTTATGTTTGATTTTTATGCTTTAACTGGTTTGGTTTTAATTGATTCTGTTTATTTACCGATGTATTGTATGTATGGCATCGAGTTGTTGCCTTTGTAAGGCCGCCCTGAGTCCCCTTCAGGGTTGAAAAGGGCGGGATATAAGTGTGGTAAATAAATGAATGAACTAATGCAATTGAGCAAGCAATGGGTTTTTTAAAGGGTGAATTCCACATTCTTCATATACATATACCTGTGTATATGTATGTGTGTGTCATATACAGAATTATGTGTAAGTATACAGCACTTACATTTAATAAATATCTTATTTACAGGTAGTGACTGAAATTTCATGATCACAGTTAGAAGTGTGTAAGTTAAAGTAACACATTTCTAATTCATATGTGTGATCATTACATATTCAGGACTGTATGAAATATGAAATTATCATAAAAGTCCTCCAATCCTTACCAGTGTCAGTTAGTGATGGAGGTCTATTCTCTCCTCAATGGGGATGCAGTAAGCTACTGTTTCCACCCCCTCCAAGTGAGGACTTGTGACTGGAATCCTGTTTTTGGCTTTTGCATTGGAGATTGGTCATGGGATGGAGAGAGCTAGAAATATCTGTCAGTTGTGCAGCAGTCTATAGGAGGACAGACTACCATTGCTTGCAGCAGTTGCTGTCTGGTAAATCATTACTGGAGAGCTATTTAGTTAAGCTATTTAATTTGAATCTCAGCCTATAATATTCCAGCATTAAAAGAGTGGGAGAGAGAATGGGAGAGAAATAGGTTGTTATTGTTATTTATTTATTTATTTATTTGTTCAGTCTTATATTCCGCTCCTCCCTGCAGGCTCGGGGCGGATCACAACATACAATAAAACAAGCTGCGTATAACAAAACATGCAGCCATACAATAAAATATAAAACACGAAAAACGGTTACAGGTAAAAGGTTACAAAGCACGCTAAACAAGCCAGACTAATTGAAAGCCAATCTGAAAAGGGCAGTCTTGCAAGCCCTTCGAAAGGGGCAAGCTCTGGGATAGCTCAGGTGTCATCAGGAAGGGAGTTCCATAACACTGGAACCGCCACAGAGAAAGCTCTCTGCCTGGTTGTGGACAGGTGGCAGGAGCGGATTGATGGCACAAGTAGCAAATTCTGTTCCTCAGAACGGAGGGATCTCGGGGGAACATACGGGGTAAGGCGGTCCCTCAGGTACGCAGGCCCTAGACCGTGTAAGGCCTTAAAAGTTAAAACTAACACCTTGAAGGCAATCCGGTACTCAATAGGAAGCCAGTGCAGTTGCCGGAGGATGGGAGCGAAACTCCCTCACTGGTGCTCCCACCAGCAAGCGAGCAGCGGAATTCTGCACTAGCTTGAGTTTCCGGATTGTCGCCAAGGAAGGCCAACGTAGAGGGTGTTACAGTAATCCAGCCTCAAGGTGACCGTCACTAGGATCACCGTGGCCAGGTCGTCCCTGGACAGGTAGGGTGCCAGTCGCCTAGCCTGTCGTAGATGGAAAAACGACGTTTTGCTAAGCATGGAGACCTGAGTTTCCATGGATAGCAAAGGGTCCAATTGGACACCCAAGCTCTTTACGAGGGATGACGGGCTGAGTTGCTCGCCATCCAGGGTAGGCAACCGGCACTCATCAAGCCCAGGGCGACCAGGCCACAAGAAATCCGTCTTCGACAGATTCACCTTCAGTCGGCTGGTACGCAGCCATCCAGTCACGGCTTCAAGGCATAGATGGAAACAATCGGGTACGGTATCCGGCCTGCCGTCCATTCTCAGCAGAAGCTGGGTGTCATCAGCGTACTGATAACACTTCAGACCAAAGTCGCGGGCCAGCTGGGCCAGGGGGCGCATATAAATGTTGAATAAGGGCGAGAGGAGGGCCCCCTGGGGGACCCCACAACTTAATGGGAGCCTCCCGAAGACCTCCGCTCCCCTCTCCACACGTTGTCCCCGATCCTGGAGGAAGGAGGTTACCCACTTAAGGGCAATCCCCCTAACCCCAGTCACGGCTAAACGGTGGGCCAACAATGCATGATCTATGGTATCAAACGCTGCTGTTAGATCTAACAAAACAAGCAGGGCTGATCCACCCTGGTTCAGCTGGCGGCAAAGTTGGTCTGTAATGGCGACAAGCACGGTCTCCATCCCATGCCTTGTCACGGAAGCCGGACTGGAAGGGATCAAGTCCAGTTGTGTCGTCTAAGAACCGCTGCAGCTGATCCGCTGCTGCCCTCTTAATTACCTTGCCTAAAAATGGCAAGTTGGAAACAGGTCGGTAATTGGAGGGAGCCGAAGGGTCTAAAGAAAAAATTATTAAAGAAAAAATTACTAAGCACATAGAAGAACAGGCATTGCTGAAGGAAAATCAACATGGTTTCTGCAAAGGCAAATCATGTCTTACTAACTTGTTAGAATTCTTTGAGGGTGTAAATAAACACATAGATAAAGGGGACCCAGTCGATATTGTTTACCTTGACTTTCAAAAGGCTTTTGACAAAGTCCCTCACCAAAGGCTCCTAAATAAGCTCTTCAGCCATGGAATCAGGGGACAGGTCTTGTCCTGGATTGGAACCTGGCTAAACTGTAGGAAACAAAGGGTGGTAATAAACGGACATTTCTCTGGGTGGAAAGAGGTGAGAAGTGGCGTACCCCAAAGGTTCAGTTTTAGGACCGTTACTTTTTAATTTATTCATAAATGATCTGGATGTAAGTAAATTGTGAGGTAGCAAAGTTTGCAGATGACACTAAACTGTTCAGGGTAATTAAAAATGAAACTGATTGTAAAGAGCTCCAGAAAGATCTCTTGAAATTGAGTGAATGGGCAACAAAGTGGCAAATGCATTTTAACCTAAACAAGTGTAAAGTCATGCACATCGGGGCAAAGAACCCCAAATACACTTATAAACTGATGGGATCAAAGCTTTCTGAGACAAACCAGGAAAGGGATCTTGGGGTTTTGGTGGACAGCTCAATGAAGATGTCAACCCAGTGCGCTGCAGCAGTGAAAAAAGCAAATTCTATGCTTGGCATGATCAGGAAGGGAATCAAAAATAGGTCGGCAAATGTTGTATTGCCTCTCTACAAATCTATGGTGAGGCCACATCTGGAGTACTGTGTACAATTCTGGTCACCGCACCCCCTGAAGCTCCAAGGTAGGAAAGTTAGGACTAATAAAGGGAAATATTTCTTCACCCAGAGGGTAATTGGGTTATGGAACTCACTTCCAGAGGAGGTTGTGACAGCGGTCAGCCTGGACAGCTTCAAGGCAGGATTAGACAGATTCATGGATACCAAGGGAATCAGTAGTTACTGAAATGGACATCCAAGTGCCACCTCTGTGTTGACGGAGGCAGGCAGGATTTTCCCGGGTACTGGTTGTGGGGGTCGGGAGCAGGTGAGGGTTTTGCCCTCCTTTCTGCTAGAGATCCCTGTGTACAACTGGTGGGCCACTGTGTGACACAGAATGCTGGACTAGATGGGCTGAGGCCCGATTCAGCATGGCTCTTCTTATGTTCTTATGTTCTTATGTTCTAAATTCGGCTTCTTCAGCAGTAGTCTTACCATTGCCTCTTTCAAACCCCCTGGGAACACTCCTTGCTCAAGGGAGCTGTTGATAATCTTTCCCAGGGTGTCTCGTAACCCCTCCCGGCAAGATCTAACAAGCCAGGAGGGGCACGGATCAGGGGAGCAAGTAGTTGGTCTAGCTGCATCGAGTAACTTATCGACAGCTGCTGCGTCCAGCAGTTGGAAATGAGTGAAGGTGAGCCCGCCGAGTGGCGGCGGAGTCTCGAGTTCACCTACTGTATCAAGCGTGGCTGGGATATCCCAGCGGAGGGTCGAGATCTTGTCGGCGAAATGGTAGCTTTCAGTAAAACAGACCTAATCTTTAAATATAACTCAATTTCATGTAATGTCTATATAACGTTTTTTCAAATGTTGCAGGCATTGTTAGGTCAAGACAAGCAAAAATGAGTAACATTTGATCTATATTTATTTTACTGAAGAATTCTGGTTTGAGAGATTGTCACCCTTTCAGGGAAAATGGTTCCTCACTATTGCTCTAGGGGAAAAAGAATATGGAGAAGATAGACTACATTATATGTAATGATTCCCTACAGGAACTAATTCCTTGCGATTTATGTTCTCTGAAATAAATAGGGGAAACACAATTCAACACTGAAAATACATTAAAACAGAATTAATATTAATTAGCACTTATCTAAGAGTGTCCATTCTTAGGTCTTAAGTGCTTTACAAAGGAGTGCAAGTCCCGTAGTTCATTACTTTACTTTTTATAGGAAAAGCTACTATGCTCGGGCACTTATTGAGGGCATCAGAAAGGCAAAACATGAAAAATAGAAAGATTTAATAATACTGAAAAAGAGGTGTAAATTAGTCTACACCAAGGTTTCTGTAGACCAATAGCATACAGATAAAATTTAGGTTTGGGACAAAAAAAATTGCAGTCAACCTGTTATTTTGCACTAGGACAACAAACCAATGTCTTCCAGAGATACGCTTTATTGCAGAATCCAAACAAATCTAAGCCTGAAACATATACATTCTGTAGCATTGTTTCTTAAACAATTGTAAACAATTTATCTAAATTTCAGCTACTTGCCATGTGCAGAGTTGTCCCTCCCCCAGTTCCTGCCCAGGACAAATATGACTGAAACAAAAAAAAAAGCTGGAATCCAATTAATGAGTTTCAACTAGATCCATTGAACCAATTGTCAAATGTTGAGTCAACATGTAGACAAATGCAACAGATTTAAAGGCTATATTATTGTCAGGACTTACATAAAATTTATCACTAAGTGTCCAAGTAGATAGCTGGCTGCTTCCCACTATGCTTCCCAGAGTATTATGCATTGTGACAAAACTGTTCCATACCATTCTTTGTGAACCATAATGAAGCGACGCAGAAGTGATCTGCTATGAAAAACAGATTTATATTTACACAGGAGAATAGAGGAGGAACTGTAATTCTCATTGAGGTCAGGAAATACAAGAGGTTCAGTACATTATGTCCTAATCATGACCTCATCTACAGTGACTGGTTAATCCAGGGACAGTCTGAAACATTTTTGTTTCAGACTGGTCCTGTAGACAGCCATATACAACATCCCAAATCTGAAGTGGCAGAGGGTTGGAGTCTTAATGGACCAGCCAGGTCAAGATCACATTGGTACCATTGAACTGTCACCTTACTGTCTATGTCACTGCTGCCACTCCCAGACAACTACAGAGCTCCATGAGAGCACCTGACCATTTTGGTCACTCCATATTGACACTAATAGAAATGCCCATGCAACCAAGAAGAAGAAAGGGAGTGATCCACTTTCTGATTGTGTAAACACCTCTGTTGATATCAACATAGGTCACTTACAATAGCCAGGAACTCTCATGGAGCTCTGTGCCAACTGAGAACAGTGGTGGTGGTGACACGACCCCAATCCATCACCTTTCCCTGTGGAGAGCAGGGAAAACTGTCACCCCATGCCCTTTATTGCCCCCTTACCCATGGGGGAAGTGTCACCACCCAGCTTTCCACCACACTCACCCCATACTTGTCTATAAGAACATGGGAAGCCTCCTGTGTTCTCTGGACAGCTTCCTAGGATGCTGACAGGATGCTGGAAGCACAGAGCTCCACGGAAAATAGCTCTGTGTCATCTGATGGACCACAGCAGGCTCCACCCTCCCAGTGTCTGGAAGCATCCTAATGTTGCACTCCAGAACAGGAAAAGCTCTCTGACTTAAAACACACCACACGATGAGTGAAAAATCCAATCTTCTTTATTGAATCTTAATAAAATAGCCAGTAGATATAGATGCTTGTGAGAAAGTAAGGAAGTTCCAAAAAGAATAAAGTCAGTAAAATTCAGTAACACAAAGTAATGTCCACAAAAGATATAAAAGCAAATCCAAAGCAGTATTAATCCAGACAAGAATCAACAGGATACAAAGACAATCCAGGCGATGCTTGACAACACCAAAAGGCTAAAAATATCCACAGGAATAAAACCCCTTGAACAGGATTTCCATGGCACATAGACTTGATTTCCAAACGATGTCTGATCTAACAGGTTTTCCCTTGAAGCAAACCTTATATCCCAAAACCCAGAAACGGGTTTCGTCGTCGTCATCGTCGTCGTCGTCCCCCCGCTCTTGGCTCTTATCTGATGAAGTCTTCCAGAGCGACGTAAACCTTGAGGTTGCTGCCGATCATGGATAAACTCCAGCCACCTATTTATCAACTCCTTATCTGGCTGCTGCTCATTAAAATTCCCAGGTGTCAGATTGTTGCCCAAACCCAAATCTTGAGAGCTCACAGAGAGGGGGAGTAAACCATCATCTCTCTGCCAGCAGGAATATGCTCATGAGAAACTGCCCTTTGCACTGGGGCCTCTCTGTCATTGTCTGTATGAAAATCATTGACCAAACTATCTCCATTTTGCACCTCAGCCTCGGCACCATCATTTTCCACATCATTGCCCACATCATGATCCTGAAACACAAACACAGGCTGATTCCCAACACCTAGGCCACTGAAAAAACCTCTATGTGATGAGGTCCTTAGGACAGTTCTTTCCTCCCTTTCCTTCATATACCCCCCTTCTTTGTTTCTTTCCTTTTTCACTTGCTTTTTTGCACACACTTTCTACCTTTCCTTCTTTCTTTCTTTCTGTTGCACTCCAGAGCAGGATCCCCTCTGACTTTAAACAACACAGATGGGTTAAAATAGCAAACAGTTTATTGAGGGTAATATAAGCCAACACAATAAAAAGTAACCCACAGTAAAAGGTAATCCAATTGATAAGAAAGAAATAGGAACAATTAGTCATATATTCATAGAATCTTAGAGTTGGAAGAGACCTCTTGGGCCATCCAGTCCAACCCCCCTGCCAAGAAGCAGGAAAATCACATTCAAAGCAACCCCAACAGATGGCCATCCAGCCTCTGTTTAAAAGCCTCCATAGAAGGAGCCTCCACCACACTTCGGGGTAGAGTGTTCCATTGCTGAACAGTTCTCACAGTTAGGAAATTCTTCCTAATGTTCAGGTGGAATGTCTTTCCTCCTCCTCCTCCTCATCATCCATTATTTGTTAATCGCCCTCCATCCAGGATGCTCTGGGTGATTTACATAAAAACAGGAAATAGAAAACATTAGACTACAAATATTAAAATCAGATTACAAATCGAACACTCTAGTAAAAAGCCAAGTCTTGAATGCTTGGGCAAAAGGTTGTAAGTCGCACATGGCTCTCAAGTAGGGAGGCAATGAATTTCACAGCGTTTCCTGTAGTTTGAGAAATAGTCCAAAAAAATCCATGAAACTAGATACTTGATTTCAAAGGCAATAGATGCAGGTGAAAAGTCAGGAGAGAATGCCTCTAGAACATGGCCATATAGCCCAAAAAAAACCCTACAACAATGCAGTGATTCCGACCATGAAAGCCGTCGGCAATACACTGATCCAATGAAGCTAAATTCTGTATTTGGCACTTATATCACTGCCCTATTTCCTAAACATCTTGAAAAGGATTTTTTCTCAATTTTGATTTCACTTCTAACTTCTGCTGTAATCTTGCTAAGCGCCGTAATTGCTGTTTGTCTTTGCTGGCTAAAAACATTTCTCCTGTTCAAGGCTTTACTGCTACTTCCTTCCCCTCTATCCTTTTATCTGTTTTCTCTTCCTTCCTTCCTTCCTTCCTTCCTTCCTTCCTTCCTTCCTTCCTTCCTTCCTTCCTTCCTTCCTTCCTTCCTTCCTTCATACACCTTTCCTGCTTTTCTTCCTTCCTTTCCTTAATTTTCCTCTCCCTCTCTCCTATCTTCTCTCCTTCCTCCCTTCCTTCTTCACATTTTTTTCTTATTTGTTTTTTTTTCCTTCCCTTTCCTAGAAACCTTCTCAGTAGGCAGGCAAGTAGGAGGGGGCAAATTTATGTGGGAGTAGGGACTATTACCATAGTGCTGTGACACCCAAAACACGCTACAGGGAACTGTGTTTTTCTAAAGGATATGTTGTATTTCTCTCTTCCTGACATTCTGGACTAGATGTTTCAGATCGCAAATACCCAGAACAAATTCTAGATTTTCTAGATTATTTGTTCAAATATTAGCAAATCATAACATATCCCCCACCCAAATAACTTAATATTATATTTATATTTGCTGCTGCCCCTTTAATAATGAAAACAACCCTTGAAATCAAGATATAGTACTGCACCTGAAAACAACCTTTGGTGGTAGAACAGTCTTCTACAAAGGGAAAACCACTCTCTGTTGGGAGGGTATGTTCAACCTCTGTTAGGCCCCTTCCACACAGCTATATAAAATCCACATTGAACTGGATTATATGGTAGTGTGGACTCTGATAACCCAATTCAAAGCAGATATTGTGAATTATCTGTCTTGATATTCAGGGTTATATGATTCTGTGGAAGGGCCTTTAGATGATGTCACCTTTGTCATTCCACCACATTTCACATGTCAGTAGGGATCACCATAATTATAGTACACAACTACTCATATGAAGCCACCTTTATGACTGTGCATTAACTGTGCTTAATGACATCTTACACAGATGCCATGAAGAAACTGACAGGCATGAATTAGGAATCTGCATCTGGTTGGCAATCCACACAAAAGTTCAGATGTCCACAGGCCTGACACACATCTGTCAATATTTCTGCAAGTGTTTGTTCATTTCCACATTTAGAATGGGAAAATTTAATCCCCCTCAATGCGATTAAAAAGATCTATCTGTTAAAAAAATAACCATCATCTTATCCTGGAAAGAACCCAGAATCTCTTCAATTTTTTTTTCTAATTAACGTTTGGACACTTGCAGCTGTTCATTAAGGACGCCATCTGGGTCCATTTGTAACTTCCTTCTATGATGCCATCATTCAAGTTCACCTTGCCCCAAGAAGATGACAACAAATCTCTGTAACATTTTCCTTTTGAGAACCTGTTGAGTTTTTCTATTCTTTTCCATCTTATTTGGGTTCTTTGGCTAAATACTCCCCTGGGTTTTCAGCTGCTCCTCAATGCTATTTTTAAGGCCTCCAGCTGCTTCCCATCAGTACATATCTAAAAGAAGCTGCAACTCTTTTATCACTTTCAGATTTCTTTCTGCTTCAAAGCACTGCAGTGCACCTTAAAGACTTGTCTTGTATATTAAAAAATAGATTCAGAATTTTAAAAAAGTGTTCCTTCCAACACCAAAACATGATTCCAAAGCTTTTGAGGGAGAAAAATTCCTCAGCAAATTGTACAGGAAAGGAAGTATCCAGTGTGTCTTTGTGGATTTGGGATGGGGAGTTGCTGAAAGGAAATGGCGTATCTTTGCATTTTCTCCCTCCCTCCTGTCTCTTACAAACATTCACTTCCAACAGTCATGGATCAGCTGGAAGTTCCTTTTCATTCCCATCTTTTCAGTTTGTTTTAATGATTTCACATTTGTTTTTCTGCTTCTTAAACAAGCCAGTTTACAGCTAACTTCAAAGCTTGCTTTTCAGCCAACAGTCAAGTACTTTGTTTATACTTTAAAACTTATCTGCACCCGTACATTGGGAAGTCTGATCTGGCTACGGTCGTCCACGCTCTGGTCACATCCCGAATAGATTACTGCAACGTGGGGCTGCCTTTGAAGACACTTCGGAAATTGCAGCTAGTCCAACGAGTGGCAGCCAGATTATTAACTGGAGCTACATACAGGGAGCATACCACCCCCCTGTTGTGTCAGCTCCAATGGCTGCCTGTCCACTTCCGAGCTCAATTCAAAGTGCTGGTTTTGACCTTTAAAGCTCTATACGGTTCTGGCCCAGCTTACTTGTCCGAACGCATCTGCTGCTACGTCCCACCTTGTAATTTAAGATCAGCCGGGGAGGCCCTGCTCTCGCTCCCACTCCCGCCAACTTCTCAAATGTGGCTGTTGGGGACGAGAGAGAGGGCCTTCTCGGTAGTGGCTCCCCCTCTGTGGAACGCGCTTCCAAGCGACATACAATTAACCCCATCCCTCCTGGCATTCAGGAAAAAAGTGAAATCATGGCTCTGGGACCAGGCTTTTGCACATTAGCACAATGCAGCACTTTGGATTGTAATTGTAATTGGTAAGTTGATGGTTATGGCTCAATGCTTATGTGGTGGACGGAACTCTGTTTTTAATTTAAGTATATGTGTCTTATGTGTTAATGCTAATTGTATTTTAATCCTGAATGTCTATTTATTTATTTATTTATTATTTCGCATTTGTCTGCCGCCCCCCCAAACGGCTCGGGGCGACTCACAACAGTTCATAAAATACAATTGACAGATATCTCATAAACCACAGTAACACCATTAGAATAGAATTACAATTAGAACAAATGGAGTCGCAGTGGGCTGTCAGATAGGCAGCACAAGCTACAGTCTAGTTAACCTAGAAGGCTTGCTGGAACAGTAATGTCTTAACTGCTCTCCTGAACGGGAGGAGGCTGTGGGTGGCATGGATGCCGGCAGGCAGTGCGTTCCACAGGGTTGGAGCTGCAACAGAGAAAGCCCGCCGGCGGGTTGCGGACAAATGGTAGGTCTTCACATTTGGGATGACCAGGAGATTTAGCTCTTCGGAGCGCAGTGATCTGGTGGGATGGTATGGGACAAGGCGGTCCCGCAGGTACACTGGCCCCAGACCATGTAAGGCCTTAAAAGTCAGGACTAACACTTTGAAGGCAATCTGGCATTCAATTGGGAGCCAGTGCAGTTTGCGCAGGATTGGGGTGATGTGGTGGCCAATCGGGACCCCCGCCAGGAGTCGCGCTGCAGCGTTCTGCACCAGTTTGAGTCTCCGGATTACCGACAGAGGAAGGCCAATGTACAGAGCATTACAGTAGTCCAGCCTCGAGATGACCGTGGCTTGGACCACTGTGGCTAAGTCGCGCCGGGACAAGTAGGGGACCAGCTTCCTCGCCTGGCGAAGATGGAAAAATGCTACCCTGCTGACGCTGGAGATGTGGGCCTCCATCAACAACAGGGGGGTCCAGGGTTACTCCTAAGCTCTTAACAGAGGACGACGGATGTAATGTCACGCCGTCCAGGGTTGGAAGCTGAACATCCCTACAGTCCGGGAGGACCCAGCCACAGGATCTCAGTCTTTGCCGGATTCACCTTCAACCTACTGGCTCGCAGCCATCCAGTGACGGCCTCAAGGCAACGATGGAAATTATCAAGTACGGATTCGAGGCTACCCTCCATCTTCAGGATAAGCTGGGTGTCATCAGCGTACTGATGACGTCAGGTGTGGCGCCGGCGGCGAGGAGGAAGAGGTGGAGGCAGAGGCCCCGGCTTCCCTCCACCTCTTCCTCCTCGCAGCCGGCACCATGCCTGACGTCACCCAGCCCCGCCGAAAAGGGGCGGGCTGCGCAGGACGCCGGGCCTGCGCGGCAGGGCGGGAGCAGTGAGGCGCCTCCTCCATGTCCCTGGCTGTTGCAGAGGCCACGCCCAGGAGTGTACCTTCCTTCCCCGAAGGAAGAGAAAGGAAGGTAAGCACCTGGGGCGGCCGCTGCAACAGCCAAGGACATGGCGGAGGGCGCCTCACCGCTCCCGCCCTGCCGCGCATGCCCGCGAGTGCCCCCGCCCCCTCCCGCAAGTGGCCCCGCCCCTGCAAGCGACCCCGCCTCAAGCAGCTCCGCCCCCGCGAGCGGCCCCGCTCCCTGCTGCGGCCCCCAGGTGATCAGTCAGCGGAATTCCGGCCCTTGGGCCGGTAGAAGTTGGACAGCCCTGCGGTATAGGGAAAACATTAGAGACTGGTTTCTCTGTCATTTTTATGGCTTTCAAGTTTCATCCTGATAGCCATAAATATGTCAGCGAAACCAGCTTCTAAAGTTTTCCCGTTGATGCCAATGGACCGAATCTTACCAAAACCAAAACAGAACACAAGATTCCAAATTAGAAATCTGACCCCCCCCCTCCAAATTTTTCACATTCTTCCTGAAAACAGAATGGGGGGCACCTGAATTTCAAAACAAAAAGAGAATGGATTTCTTTCACTTCGCGCACACCTAGTACACATCTCATCAAGAACACTCCATGATAAATTTGTCATACATTAGAATTGACATAAAAACACATAAAAGAACAATAATTTGAACTGGGAGGAACTGGGTGTCAATACATAGCTCATGTACTGACCATGGTTTGGAGAGAACACTGTATATTTGACCAGTGTCTGATTAAATATATTTTGATTTTACAGCAATATATTGTAAAATATGATATTTATTGTTAACACTATTATAAACACACACACACAATTACATCATTTATTATTGTCCCCCCTCAGTATTTGTTAAATCCAGTACATATATTTCAAGTTTTCTCTGTGTTCTTTTCATTAATGACCTTTGCTCTCAATGTGACCTGGCCGCATGATTTTGGAAACTCTGAGGTTGCTCAACTACACTTCCCAGTGAACATTTCACCTGTGAAATGTTCTCATTTTTATATTCCTTAATGTGATATTATTCATCCAGACAATTGAACAATGGAATCATGCATTTCAATAAATATTTCACTGTGCACTGCTCAATAAAATGGATCATCAACTTTACACAAGAAAATATATCCGCAAAATTGTGATTGGAACCTTTGACAGCAAGTATGAAAATTGCTCAGCTTGAAAGCATATTTTTCTTTGTGTTATGATTTACCTCAGCTGGGAAAAATACAAATTAATTAATGAGGACATTCAGTGGAAGTTTACCACAAATAATTCAAAATGAATAAACCTATATAAAACAATGATCTCTTGAGATAGTTGGATTGCCCCATATGCTGCTCAAAGTAGCTTAGGACTTCATCCTCATCAGATGGCTGCTAGGGTCTGTTTCCAATGTGCCATCACATGACATAAAGGCACTTCCAGTGGGATTCCATAGGGCCCCACTTCCATAGTGCATGTAACAGAGCCTAGTGGCCATCCAATGGAAAATGGGGGAAAGGCAAACAAAGGCACAGGAAGATTAGGAGAGAATGAGGTAAGACGGTTCCCTACACTTTTCCCCGCTTTCCTCCAGTCTGTCTGTCTGTCTGATGAAGTTCATAGTAGAAGTGCGGTACACTGAGGATGTCAGAGCAGGGCAGGGGGGGGGGGAGATGGATGGAGCTAAGGCCAATTTTCCTCCTGCCATCCCTCCAACCTTGTCACTTGCTTAATCTTTTTCAACACTTGCTGGTTGTTTAAGGGCCATGTAGGAATTTTCTCCCCCTTTCCACAGGTTTTCCCCTTCTTCTACACTGTCAATGGGGAATATGTTATTGTCTCTAAATGGTGAGACTTGGAAGGGTGGGGGAAAATAGCAAGACCTGTGAACACCTATAGGTACCCATTTTGGTGAAAGAGCAGCCTCTGTGACTATTGCTAGTGTTCGTGCAATATGGTGGATAGGAAGGAGACTGTCTTTGGGGGTGGCTTCAGGATTTAGTCCCATTAGAAACCATGCAACTTGGGGGTTTGATCCATGGGCTGGCCTTCCATTAGACTGCAAACTGAGGAGCAACTCACAGGATGGGTTTCTCCCTAGGAATCAAGTGTTTTCACTCAAGGTAAGCAGGGGAAAAGGCCCCACACTACGTCTCACCCCTTTTTCACATATCAAAACCAAAAAACTTTAAATAGGAGCAGATTTAAATACAGTGATTGATATGTTCAGCCAATACCTGTGTGTGATCCCATTATTTCATTGGTTGGGAATCATTTAGAATTTAGTTGTATTTTATAGTTTTAAAATGGCATTATTTTAAAAAAATAGTTTTTATTGATTTATACAGGGAAAAAGGGGTAAAATACAGAAAAAAGGGGTAAAATGCAGAAAAAAGTTATAATAGTACATTGGAAAGAAAGAAAAAAAGAAATAAGACTATTTAATAATTGAATTGACAATTGGTTATAACTTCTTGATCAGAGGTAGTCTTGTTACTATCTAAAAAGGTAAAAGGGTAAAGAGTAAATATCCACAAGGATTGAAAAGAAATAGTGGTGAATAGGGGAAAGACAGATAGAAGGAAAGTTTCATAGAGTGAAAGTGGTACATGATGTGTGGAGGATGAGGAATTTTAACTGATTGATACATATTCCAGGCCCACACATCTTATGTAATTCTATGACACTGCTTTCTCGATCTTGAGAGTTTTCTACTTCCTGCGTTGAAGATGGAGAATAGGTTCTAAGTCTAACTATCATAAAAATTTCAAGTGTACATTAAATTCTATTCTACAATAATTTGTAATTTTAGTCCAATCATTTTCTTCCTGGTTTTCCTTGCCCTTATTTTTAATTTTCTCTGTTAGCCAATCCATTTGTATTACCTCTAAGATCTTTATAAACCACTCCTCTCTTGTGGGAGTTTTGTTGGATTTCCAATATCTGGCGTATAAGATTCTGGCAGCAGCTATTATTATTAATAATAATATTTTCTCATCCATTCTTGAGAATTTATAATCTATTATTCACAAAAGGAATAAATCTGGTTTTCTCTCCATATTATAGTTTAATATTTTTTCTAATTCATTTTGTATCATCTTCCAGAATTTCGTAGCTTTGGGGCAAGTCCACCATAGATGGAAGAAAGTACCATTTTTATCCCCACAATTCCAACATTTTGGATTAACATTTCCGTATATTCGAGCCAATTTTTCTGGTGGTAGGTGCCATCTATATAGCATTTTGATCCATTATTCTTGGTATGAGAAACAGAGTGTGCCATTTAAATATTTTTTCCAAATTTGTCTCCAGGTCTCTTAATTTATTTTGTAACCAATGTTCCTGGACTATTTTATCATATGATCCCTGGTCAAACTATTTTCTGTGTCCCATTTTAATAAGACTTTATAAATTCTCCCTATTAATTTTTGTTCTTTCCCAAATATAATGTCTTCTAGTTCATTGGTTTGGCCATCAAATCCTATTTTCTCGTCCTCTTTGAATTTCTCTCTGATTTGGAGATATGAAAACCAATTTATTCCAATCCCTTCTTCCTCTAATTGTTCCTTGGATTTTAGTATATATTTTGTTCCACTCCACTTAATGAGTTCCTGATATGTTACCCATCTGTTGTTTCCTAGTTCTCTAATTCTGAAAGCTTCGATCGTTTTAAAATGGCATCCTTTTGTTGGTTGGTTGATTTGTTTAAACCCATTTCACAAAGGCATACAGGTTCATAGTGTTGACACTATATTGTCACAATGCTCATGATAATTACATCAACTAAGTTCCATACAGATCCAACGGAAAATGATGTCTGCATGAATTTATTTGTGATATGAGAAGTCTACATGCAAATACAAGGTAGAAATCCAGGGTTGTGAACTGAATTATGTTCCCTATAACACTGTCATAATGTGTCTTCCTTAACATGTAGTAGACTATGGAAAAAATACCATTGTCAGGATATGACACACAACGATTAGAAGAGGCTATACTTTCAAATGCGAATTACTTAGCTATTCCTACTGAAAATCTTTATTTGAATAACTCAGCAAGATGCCCACACTGTCAGTCATAGCATTTAAATTTACCATCTTTCTTTTATTTTAGTGTATCTATTAAAACATGTCCACTGTTGATGCAGGACTATAAAATGTAGATTAGCAATATTTTTTATCACCAGTCTCCTTAAGATTTCATTTGCATAAGATACGACCTAGACAACTAACCTCTCATGAACTTACATTTGGCAAGGATTTTCTTTCCAAATTAATAATAAAATCATAAGAAAGTAGAGTAGTAGACCATTGGGATTCAAAATATTTGTTGTTAAAATTGGTCAATTATGTAAATAACAGATTTGAATTTTTAAGCCTAACTGATTGTGTGCCAGAACTATGAACCAAAGCCAGGAATATAGCCAGGAAAGAATGCAAAAGGGAACAATATGCAGTTCATTGGAGGATAGAGGTATGAGCAGGTAATAAAACAAAAGTAAAGGGTAACAGAAATAGAGCCATAATCCTGAACTTGTTCTTAGGGATAAATAGTAATTTTACAAAAAACACATAAGAAATAAAAGACAACAAGAAACATTAATAGAATCATAGAATCATAGAGTTGGAAGAGACCTCATGGGCCATCCAGTCCAACCTCCTGCCAAGAAGCAAGAAAATTGCATTCAAAGCACTCTTGACAGATGGCCATCCAGCCTCTGTTTAAAAGCCTCCAAAGAAGGAGCCTCCACCACACTCCAGGGCAGAGAGTTCCACTGCTGAACAGTTCTCACTGTTAGGAAGTTCTTCCTAATGTTCAGATAGAATCTCCTTTCCTGTAATTTGAAGCCATTACTCTGTGTCCTAGTCTCTAGGGCAGCAGAAAAACAAACTTGCTCCCTCCTTCCTATGACTTCCCCTCACATATTTATACATGGCCATTATGTCTCCTCTCAGCCTTCTCTTCTGCAGACTAAACATGCCCAGCTCTTTAAGTCACTTCTTATAGGGCTTGTTCTCCAGACTCTTGATCACTTTAGTTGCCCTCCTCTGGACACATTCCAGCTTGTGAACATCTCCCTTCAGTTGTGGTGCCCAGAATTGGACACAGTATTCCAGATGTGGTCTAACCAAGGCAGAATAGAGGGGTAGCATGACTTTCCTGGATCTAGACACTATGCTTCTATTTATGCAGGCAAAAATACCATTGGTTTTTTAGCTGCTGCATCACATTGTTGGCTCATGTTTGACTTGTTGTCCATGAGGACTCCAAGATCCTTTTCACATGTACTGCTGTCAAGCCAAGCATTCCCCATTTTGTATCTTTGCATTTCAGTTTCCGATATGCAGATGATACCAAACTGATACAGAAACCAGCTAGTAGAAGAAAGTGCAAAATAGGGTTACAGTTGAACATTGAGGCAACAAAAATAATGAACATATATGATTTATATGATTTTAAGGTGAATGTAATGGATACCTGAATCTAATGGGGTATCTAATTCTGAACAAAGCAGGTAAACCCTGGTTTGTTCTGAATTAATTCGGTTTTACTGGAGACGTCATTAGGATGCCTCTGGAATAACCAAGACAGGTCTCAGTCTAAAGGCCTGTCTGGATGGGCCCTCAGGCAAAGTCAAACCCTCTGGGTTTGCCATGAAGTCGGACAGAACTTGAAGACACACAACACATATTATTCCACTACCTAGACATCCTGTGGGTCCTAAATATCCTGAAGATACTAGATTCTATCTGATCTTGGAAGCTAAGCAGGATCAGCCCTGCTTATTACATGGATGGGAAACTGGCATAGGGTGGTCTTACAGGCCCTCCTGAAGGCCTGTAACTCCGTTATTACTCATGCCTCTGCCGGGAGGGCATTCCACAGGATAGGTGCCACTACAGAAAAGGTGCGCTGCTGAGTCAATGACAATCGGCAAATCTTGAGTGATGGAACCTCCAATAAGTTTTGGTCCATGGACCGTAGTGGTCTCTGGGGAATGTGCAGGGAGAGGGGGTCCTTCAGATACACTGGCCCCAGACCATGCAAGGCCTTAAAGGTTAACACCAGCACTTTGAAGGCAATCCGGTACTCGATGGGAAGCCAGTGCAAACACTGGAGGACTGGTGTGATGCGGCATGTTAGTGTCACTCCAGCCAGCAGTCGAGCTGCAGCGTTTTGCACCATCTTCAGTTTCCGGATTACCGACAAAGGAAGGCCAATGTAAAGGACGTTACAGTAGTCCAGTCTCGAGATGACCGTGGCCTGGATTAGGGGCCACTGTGTGATACAGAATGCTGGACTAGATGGGCGCAGCATGGGCTCTTAGGTCGTCACTGGAAAGGTAGGGCGCCAGCTGCCTCACCTGGCGCAGATGGAAAAATGCTGCTCTGCTCACGGTGGAGACCTGAGCCTCCATCGTCAGCAGAGGGTCCAGTTGGACCCCCAGGCTTTTAAACAGAGGCGACAGTTACTATACATGTTTTGGTTGGAGAACTGCCCTGTAAAGTTTATGGAATCCATAGAAATAATTAACATTTTTTTCTTATATGCAAGTTCAAATCCATAGAAATAATTAATATTTATTTCTTATATACAAAAAGTCACCCTAAAATAAGAATAGGACATTCACTCTAATCATATGAATCTTCAGATGGTGATGATCTTTGTTTATATCTGGCTTTCCCTCTGTGGGGATTAATAACAATTTAAAACAAAGCAAATGCATAAATTAAAAACAATGAAACATTAGAGTGTGGATATAAAGTTAGAATATAATTAAAATACTATTAATACAATTGAAAAGCTATATTTAAAACTCATCATCCCCCTAAAATCCCACCCACAACCTCCTCAACAGTTTATTATAAACTGTTAAGAGTGTATACATTTTTGAAACAAAAATCTATCGATTTATAGGAATTTAACAACTAATTTATGCAATTTCTCCGGAACACTAGATACTGCCCATCAGAAATTTCAGGCATTTGTGCTGTTAAGTGGAAAGGGGTATTTGCCAGACTGAAAACATAAGTCTCGGGAACGAAGAGTGTTCCCTTCTTTAAAGGCAGCCATCCCTGTAGAGATTATTTCATTTTCTTCTCAGTGCTTCACTGATCCACCTTCCTTGTCTACTACAGTTTCAGCAGGGATTCTGTTGCCAATGCAGAATCCCACTGTGTAAGCTGTAGAAAGGAACCAGCAGCTTTAGCATGGCTTTAAAACAGGGTGAATTCCAATAGAAAATATGGATCTGAAGATACATAGTGCAGCAACAGTTGTATCACTTGCTTTTCTTTTATCTGCACGCATTAAAAAATCCCACTAACCCAAGCAACACTTAGAAATGTACATATTTTCTGAACTACAAATCACTTGGTCATAAACATTATAGGTAAAAATAGGCAAAAGAGATATAGAGGCACAAGTGAATGTCTCTGAAAAGAATGGGGATTTAAAAAAAACCCTAAGGAATGCCAAGGAATCTGTTATTTCTATACATATATCAGAACTAAACCAAAACAGACTTTATGTTCAAGCCACAGCTGAGAAAGCATTTTGACCCTTTATGGGGGATGAGTTATTCAGAATCAGTTTGGCAAAGCAGAGCAAGAAGAAACACTGATCCACCTTTCTTGTCTACTACAGTTTCAGCAGGGATTCTGTTGCCAATGCAGAATCCCACTGCATTGACATTGTTTGACATTGTACTCTGAGAAATGAAAGGTAAACATGGTTACCACATAATCCCGTTGGTGAAGCATGCACTTCATTGCTTCATTGCCCAGCTACCTCCCTTCCAGGGCTGCTGGAGGATATCTCAGAAGTGGTGTTAATCTCTCCCACACTTATTGTGTTGGGGGAGTGTAACATCTGTGCTGAAGCATTCTCATTAGGGCCAGCTCAGGATTTCATAGTAATCATAGTTATGTCCTGATTAATATCTGGCCCTGGACAATCCATGTAGATGTGGGTTTTTTTTCTGGTCAGGATAATGGCAATCTGGACATGGGGTATCATAAGAACCTTGTGCTCATGCACAGATCACTGCTTGATAAGGTTCAGATTCTGGGACTTCTAAACTGTGCATGGATCTTCTCCATGAGACTAATGGCTCTAAAACAGACCTGGGCAATTGCCGGCCCTCCAGGGGTTTTGGACTTCAACTCCCAGAAATCCTAGCAAGTTTACCAGCTGTTAGGATTTCTGGGATTTGAAGTCCAAAACACCTGGAGGGCTGGCAATTGCCCACGCCTGCTCTAAAGGGATGCTCTGGTGATTCTCTTGATGTCCTGAGTGATCTGTGGAACAAGGAGATGACCCAGATAATTGAAACAGTCGCTTCCAAGACTTGTACTTGAGTTCAGAGTAAAGATTTCTGAGGATCTCAGGGCAATGAAATTTTTGGATAGATGATCAAAGCAACAGTGAAGAAAAGATGAAGCTGATCAAGCCTGGCCCATTTTAGAACCTACATTGCAGTTGTGAGGACAGCAAAGTTCTTGTGTCTTGGGCACCAAGTTTTTAGGCCAGGAATTTCAAGCCCAGAGGTCCCTGGTTCACCTTTTGTGCTTGAGTCTGATATCTTCTTTAATGGTTCCATTGGTTTGGAGCCCATATCTCTTTTACAGCTAAACTTTGATAACATTTATTTATTTATTTATTTATTGTTCTTTCTTATATATCGCTCCTTGCAGCAGGCTCAGGGCGGTTTACATAAAACACATAAAAATAGCAACAACTCAGTTTAATACAATGGTACTAAAAAAGCATTAAACGAAGCAACTACACATAAAACAGAGCATAGTTGCCGTCCTCTGGACACATTAAAAATTCTAGGCTTGACACCTATATTCAAAGACCGATAAGGTTAAAGGCTTGCCTAAAAAGGGATGTCTTGCAGGCTCTCCGAAATGGGGCCAATTCCTTAATGGCGCAGACTTCATCTGACATAGAGTTCCATAGTGATGGTGCTGCTACAAAGAAGGCTCTCGGTCTAGTTGTAGACAGACGGCAGGAATGAATCGATTGGACTAATAGGAGGTTCTGCTCTTCCGAACATAGTGATCTCGGGGGAACGCACATGATAACACGATGTTCAGTAGACTCCAAATTAATTATAACAAGGAAAGGAAATGGGGAAAATCCCTCTAGTTGCATCTAGAATTAGCCTCTTACCAAGAGGTAATTTCTTATGAGTGAACATCTCTAACTGTCCTTAAGTACTTGACAAAGAAAACATAATAGTGATTTAAAGAAGTTTAAGGAAAAAAATCACCTAGTTCTTCATACAGAATATGATACATTTCATAGGGAAGAAGAAGACACTTCACCTCACTTGACTCCTAATTCAAAGCCATGTAGCAGACGATACATCTTGAAGTCCTACTCTAGCATCGCTAGTTCCTGAGTGGCTGCCAGGTGCATACAAACTTTTCATCTGCCTTGTCAGAAAAGAGGAATAATAGGCAGAAGCATAAATGCACTATAACTATATGAAAGAAGACAGTTTAATTCAGTCTCCAGAATCCCACAGTATCAAAATACTCATATCAAAATACAAGTAGTAGGAAAAGAAACTCTAGAATGAAAAATGCTAAATTAGAATTCATTCAGAAAGTCTGATTCTGCTAATTTAGAATTAATTAATTAGGCTCTTTTTCCTCAATCCTGCTACATCATTCAAATTGGGGTTGGAGAAGTGGCTGAAATGCTGTATCATTCTCTAAGAGGACTTTATCTCACTCCAACCATCACCAATGGCCGATTCAGTCAAAATACAGAATGTGGCCTTCTTGGTGGTTGCTTTGTCCAGTTATGCATTGCTTGTCTCAGGAATTTGTTGGCTTCCCATGGAAGTTACCACTGAGTTGCATTGTAGAGCCTAGCAAATTCCTAAAGGTCCTGAACACAACTCAATGGTATGCTGGCACTAGTGTTTGTTCATATTTCAAATGACAGCAGCCCATCAGGGAACTTATCCTAGATGAATACATGAGTATTACATATTTCTGTTTTTTTCCACCTTCCATCTTTATTTTGGAATAAAAATAGTAAGAATACCATCCAGGCATATCATATGGTGTAGTTATTAAGACATTTACTACCCTTCCACTATATTGTTATGAAAACCAAGGTGACATTATATGAACTGAATCTGTATATTTTAAAGACATATTTATGTAAATAATCATGGGAGTAGGGATTTGAGTAACTACTTAATAATGGAGAAGGAATCGCATGGTTCATATGGTGGTCCACATTCTCGCAGTCAATGTTAAGAACTATTTTACTTCCTTAAAAAGGTTGAATTTCTTTTTTAAATCAAAACTATAATGTTAACTATATTTTGGCATTGGGAATATAACAATAGCTAAATGCTTCTACAAATATTTTGCAGAATGTTATAGTTCTAATCGTATCCAAACTCCTTTGATGCTGGAGACCTAGGTCCTTCTGTTGTCACTGTGACCCAAGACAAGCTCATTGTACTTTTGTTCAGACATATGCTATTATAAAGCTCTCCTCACTTGATGACCTTACAGAGGATTTGCCTTCTTCCTTTCTCAGTAACTCAACAGGACCCCCTGCTCACAGACACTGTCTCAGCTCTGTGTGGGGCTAAGCTGTGGCAGATTTTTCTCTCCTTCTGCATTTTAATAGTATCCGTTCCAAACACTTTCAATTTTTTCCCTTTTGTATCGCTAAAGGGCCTGTCAGACTGATGCGTAGTTGCTATATTTTAGGCTCTTAACTAGATTTCTCTTGCATGTTACCATTTACCTTTGCTGCTAACTTCTCTTAGGTTCATATAATGTGTCCCTGCAGGGTATCACAAATGCTCTCTTTTAATGGCTTGAGTTCAATAAGCAGAACTCCTGTGGATTTATAAATTATTGTGCAACCATAACATACCATAAATGACTGAACAGGATGAATCTTTCATGGTCAGGTGGGAACATTCCTCCTCTTGTTTTTACAGAAAGAGGTATGGTTAGAGAGTATTTAAAGGAACCCATGTAGTAAAAGAAAAAAACCCAGCAGTATATAACTAACCTGTAATACTGACATTGACATTGCATTTAGACTGTGGAACTCATCACTTGTATGGAGGGAAAGTGGGGGATCACAGAGGGAACCATCTTATTCTGTTCCCTCCTGTTGAGGTCCATCTTCTACCATCCCTTTCCCCATAGAGGTCTGGCTTTCTCCCACTTTTTGCCATGTGAAGTTGGGTAATACACAACTTCTTGAAAGGTACCCTGGGTTCCATTTGTCTACGCTGCCAAAACGGAGCTTCATGGAGTCCTGCCTTGCATCATGTGATGGACTCTGTGGGACTCTATTTTGGCAGCATGGAGAAACAGGAAGAAGACACAGAGATGGCTGCATCTGATGAGATCTTAATAGATTCAAGGTATGCAAGGAGCACCCTTCACTTTCAACTCTTAATGCTTAAGCGTTAAATGCATGACTGGGGCTTCATACATTGAAAGGGATGTTATCCCACCAATGACATTTGCCTCCATGTCTTGAATGCAGATGTCTTGACCATGGATGTTTATGTGTACTGCTCTGTGATTGTACGATTCCATTTGAACTTAAAGAACCTTTTCCTGACTTAACAGGATGGATTTTTTATGGGTTGATGAAGACAAGCTTCCATCAGATGCCAACGTTCCACTCTGTTTGCCATTTCCTTCCCAGGAACCTTTATGCAAATGGTGTGAATTTTGGAAAATGTGGGTAGTGTGATCAATGAGGTATGGACAAGCTACTGATAGTCAGAACCTGAGGAAGGTACAGTAAAGCCTTCACTCAGCTCTGCTTTCTATGCATAAAAGTAGGTGCCCAATAGGCTTGTGCAATTTAGCAAAAAGGCATGCCATTTTGGGGACCATTTTCTGCTAACCCCTCATTCTGGTTACCCAGGAAATTGCGCAAAACATGAGGAGCGTTGCTGTTTACATTCAGCAAAAATTCGGCCCAGGAAGCTCAGAAAATTTTGTGAAATTTTATTTAAATAATGTGTATGTGTGTGTGGGGGGGGGGGAGGGGGCTGCTCTCAGATTCCTGTACATTTTGTTTCCCTCACCTTTTCTTAGATAATGGGAACAGACTGGGCAGAAGGCATATAGTTAACTTTTTTCTATCCAGGACAAACAAATATTTCTGCAAATTAAAGAAACAAAGAAAATTGTTTTTACATTCCCATTCCTCCCAACCACCTCCAAGGTATTTAAAGACACAAACAACAGACAAAGCATTGGAACTCCAGATATGGATGAACTCTTTCTCACATCATAGTTCACCACTGGCCAATATAACTGGGGCTGAGGTCAACCGTATCTATCTAAGTACCAAAAATAGAGTCTGTGAATCTGTGAATAATGTCTATACTGATTGCAGCTGAAATATCTAGGGTTTCAGAACAGGCAGGAACATTGCTACTTTAACTTTGGGGCCTTTTGCCTATAAAGGGTGTATGGAGGAGATATTGCCTTAGGTGGGGGTCCAGGTGTGAGAGGGTATCTGGTAAGCATAGTAGGTTACTTTGTTTAACCAATATCACTCACATTTTTCCAGCTCTTGACTAGAATTGTTGTCAGAGTATTTTAGGGGTGGGGGTGGGGTGTATTCATGTTATCCAAAGAACAAGGGACTGCCTCACCCTTCTGGGAGCACATCCAGACAGGGCACAAAATGCCGCCCCCTGGATATTTGCGAGGGATGTCCAGATAACACTTTATGCAAAAATGAATGCATTCGGCACAAAGCAGGAAAACCATGCTTTGTGCCAAAGTAATTTGATACTGGGTTAGATCTGTGCCTTCTTGAAAGGTGCAGGTCTAACCACTATGGCTGCTGTCTGGACTGCTCCCTTAGAAAATCTGAACTTCTGATGAGGCACTCATGTTTTCCAGGCTGATTTAGGCTCTCTTTCTTAGACAACATACACATATCACCACCACATCTACTGGCCCAAATTGCTCCCCTCCCCCCACTTTGCTATGCATCAGGAACAGGCCTCATACATTATTTTATTTTTTCAATCCTTTTTTGGGGATGGCTTGGGTGTCTCCCTGTCCTCCTGGAAGGTACTGTGAGGACATCTAGACAACTCCATAAAATTGTGGCTTTTGGGGGGTGGTGTGCGGACTATAGTCCACCCCAACCTGGATTTTTAAAAACTGGGTCAGCACAGACTGTTCTGCTATCTGGAACCACCCTGCATTTTCTGGATCTTATTCCCCTGAAGTACCAACCATCTTGGTCAAAAATAAAAGAAATATGGGAGTTGAATTTCAACACACCTGGAAGACAAAATATTGAGAACCACTACTGTAGAATCTTTCCCATTTCTTTATCCACTGAATGCAATCTATCTTGGTATCTTTCTTTCAACTGAAGTTTTACTTCATCTTTTCAGAACAGTAGTTTTTCCTCAAGCTTCCTATTTTGAAGGATGTGATAGAAACAGCAAGATATTTTCCTTTTCTTTCCTATGCTACTTTCTGTCTCTTCTTACTCTCAGCTTCTAATTTTTTCAAATAGCATTTTTCTCTTTTGTTCCCTACTGTGCATAAATCATAAAAGGAATAATTCACTTTAGAAATATTTATTCAGGAGCAAAGTTTACTACAAATCGTGGAAAGCATGCACCTACCTCAAATGTTGTTGGGATCCAACTCCTAACATGGCCAATGGTGAACGATGATGGGAGCTGAAAGCTACCAATTTTTGGAGGGCGACAAGTTCTTGAGTTTCAGTTTAATAAATAGACATCAGAACTGTACTGCCCTGATCTGAGTTCTTCTTGCTTTAAACAATATTTCTGTTTTTTTCTCTTTCATCAAGTTTAATATTCTGGTATTGCTTGGGGCAGACTGACACTTAGCAGTAAACAAAGTGAGAATATAATGAGTCCTGAGAGGCAGCGAGGGCTGCTGCCATGGTTTCTACTGCTGTTTTATTCCTCATTGCCTAATCTCTTCATGCATTCTTTCATCATTTATTTCATTTAAAATAAAGAATTTCTTTTTTCTCTTTTAGACAACATACACATATCACCACTACCTCTACTGGCCCAAAACATTTTGATTTTAGGGGTAACAAATGGTACCCCCTTCATCCACATCAGGTTATATGATACCCGGAACCAGTCAAATTATTTTTGCACTAGAGGCTGAAAATCCTATGAGCACTGCTCCACATCTCTGGTGGTAAAATATGGTAGCAACAAACAAACCATCTGCTGATCTTTGGGGACAAAAACTGCCGCTTTAGGCATCCTCATTTTGCCTCCCCTCTTTTTTGTTTACAATTTACGTTTTCTACCTTTTTTTGCTCTGGCTCAAGGCTCAAGTGCCTTGTCACAAGAAGATACTGTTATGTGATTTTGTGTGCATAGAAGTATGTGTCCTGGCAGACTTAGGCTATCAGATCCTATCACACTTTTAGTAGTTATCACAAAGATAAATGGGTTTTATGTTACACAACAGTACTAAGGGAAAAACACACTTTTTTTAGAAAAAGAAAATCAATGGGTGATTCACAAAACCTCCTTGAGATTTCTGGCCTTATCGGTTACTTTTATTTTATAAACTTGCCCTTTCTTCATCTATCTGTTTTTCCTTCCAGCAAACAGCTTGTGATAACCTACTTTGCACTTTACCTTCAACTCCTGGAACTTTAGCAATGAAAAAACAAAACAAAACAAGAGGACTAAGTAAAACATTATGTTTCCTTTCATTTTTTTCTCTGCTGAAAGAGGCTTCTTAATATTCATGGCAAGCAACAACAGTACAACTTTTAAAGTCTCTTGGGTGAGAACATAAAGATTTCATAAGTGTCTTCTTATTTACAAAACCCCACAAAAATGTTCACATTCCCAGTCATAACCATAAGGAGAAATTATTCCATAACTGCCCTTTCTGAAAATGGCTTCTGAGGGATCAGAAAATGCGACCATCAACTATTTTTCTTGTTACATTATGCACATTTACTTCATTGGAGATGTGTTCAACATTTACAGTCCAAAATGTAACTGCAATAGAACTTCACCTTTCCAAAGCTAATTGTAGACTGAAAAAATATTTTTAAAATTCTGTGTAAGCAATTGAGATGAACTGAAGTATCCACAACTATCTCACGAAGCTACCTCTCAAACCTTCCTGAAAAATGTATGAAAATAACAATCAAGCTGTTTTCAAAGCTAGCATAGAAAGGCTTAATATAAAATGCCAAGGAAGTAGGAAAGAATTTATTCTTGCTCTTACTGGATTAATAAAAAACATACTACACAACAATGAATCATAGTAATGTCTTCAGTGTTCTTTGTTGTACAATAACACATCCATCTCTAAAGTGCTTCACCGCAAAGGTCCAACAATGTGGCAATGGCAATTGGGCAAATAGACCTTACAATATTTCATTCTCTTTCCCTGTGGACCTCAGAGTTGGTTTCCACACCCCGGGTCCTTCCAATTACAGACAACATACCCCAAAAAAAATTTGCAAAAGAAAACTGGGACATGTGCTCAAGCAACATCACAGTATGGTCAAGATGATCCAAGGTATCAATGAAGAAGAACACACAAGTCAAGCTCCAGCAAAGGATCATTGCCTTGCAATGAAATTGTGGACGCCCAAGACAGGAAGGTCATGGCAGAGAAGTCATACCAAACATGATCCCTGGGGAAGGTAATTTCAAACCACCCTAGTATTCTTGCCATGAAAACTAAATGGATCATTAACTGTATGGATCATAATAATTTTTGGCAAGTTCTTGGTGGTATGGAGATACCAAATAACCTTCTCTGTCTCCTGAGGAATCTGTATAACGACCAAGCAGCAACAGTAAGAACAGACTACAGAATAACCGGCTGGTTCAAGATTGGGAAAGGAGTACCTCAAGGCTGTATACTCTCACCTGACCTATTCAACTTGTATGTAGAACACATGTGACATTCGGGGCTTCACGAATCCAAGGCTGGAGTTAAAATTTCTGGAAGAAACATTAACAACCTTAGAAATGCAGATGATACCACTTTTGAAAATGAAGAGGAGCTGAGGAGCCTTCTAACCAAGGTGAAAGAAGAAAGTGCAAAAGCTGGGTTGCAGTTAAACATAAAAAAACCAAGATTATGGCAACCAGACTGATTGATAACTGGCAAATAGAGGGAGAAAACATAGAGGCAGTGACAGACTTTGTATTTCTATGTGCAAAGATTACTGCATAAACAGACTGTAGCCAGGAAATCAGAGGAGGAGAGGAATGACCAATCTTGTTGAAATAGTGAAGAGTAGAGACATCACACTGGCAATGAAGATCCGCATAGTTAGAGCAATGGTTTCCCCCATTGTAACCTATGGATTTTCGCCGAAGTGACCTTTGTGGGGTGCTTTGAATGCAATTTTCCTGCTTCTTGGCAGGGGGTTGGACTGGATGGCCCAAGAGGTCTCTTCCAACTCTATGATTATATGATTCTCTGATGTGAGAGCTGGACCATAAGGAAAGCTGAGCGAAAAAAGATAGACGCTTCTGAACTGTGGTGCTGGAGGAAAATTCCGAGAGGGCTTTGGACCACAAGAAGATCGAACCAGTTCATACTCCAGGAAATAAAGACTGACTGCTCATTGGAGGGAAGGATATTAGAGGAAAAGATGAAGTACTTTGGCCACATAATGAGAAGACAGGAAAGCTTGGAGAAGACAATGATTCTGGGGCAAATGGAAGGAAACAGAAAGCGGGGCCGACCAAGGGCAAGATAGTTGGTATCCTTGGCTTGACTTTGAAGGAACTGGGGGTGGCCACAGCTGACAGGGAGCGCTGGCATGGGCTGGTCCATGAGGTCACTAAGTGTCGGAAGCAACTGAACGAATAAACCATAACAACAAACACATGTCAAGAAAAGCAGCAACACTTTACATACAGACTTATAGTTTTCCTTTTACCCCGGTGTGCCATCACACCATGCCTTCCTGCAAGAGGCTGTTTGCTTTGCTGCCATAGAGGGTGCCATTTTCTACAGTGTTTGAAAGGAGGTGCCAGGTCCTGCTTGCTCAAGCTCATAGTCTAGTCTCCTGAAGGGCACAGAAGTTAAGCAGTCACACTTTCTCAGCCATAGAGTAAGACACTTTGAGTAGCCTCCAAGCTGAGAAAGGTGGCATAGAAATGCCATAAATAAATAAATAACACAGATTAAATATAAAATCTTCATTATATTACTTATATTCATTATGGTGAATATCCTGGCAGTGACTTTCAAGGCTGCGGTTTTGTTTTATGCCAAACCTCATCCATTTGGGGGATTATAATCCCAAAAAACTCCATAAGAAAAACTTAAGTTTAAATACACTTTATGATGTTTCCAGGCATTTAACAACTGTAAAAATGTGTACTTGCTTTAAAGGTTTATACTTTAATTTCTCCTAAACTATCAAGTATGTTTTGAATAATCAGGTAACATATTAAAGATATTTTATGTCATTGATCTTGAGTTTTAGATATCTCAATTTAGAGAGTTTGTGTGTGTGTGTGGGGGGGGGGTTGTTTTCAACTCTTAAACGTTTGAAAACATACATAACAAGCAAAAAGGGGCAAGAAAGACTGACTGGACTTGCACTCTTGTTTGTTCACTGAAGTTTATCAATGAAGCCTGATTTCTGTCAAACTGTATTGGCAGAGTTTTCAAGTGTTTCCAACAAATGAGATGGTATTCTTTTGCAACTATAAATTACAAATTAACAGTAATTTTCAGTTATTTTAAGACCTGAAACATTGTAATTAAAATAGATAATATATTTAATTTAGTCTATATAAAGATATACTATGTACATCATTTTATGTTGTGTAACTATTCTTTATGATTCTCTAAAAAAAGTTTCACCGCAACCCCCCCCCCCCCACATTTCTGGCTACTGCCCTGAGTCTATTAAATTTGATCTTTTGAGTTTATCATTTACTTTTTTCCCCATGTCATGCATAAGAAAACGATAACTTAGCTGGCAAGACACCCCTGGACTATATGTGTGTGCTTGTGTGAGCACACCTTTACATTGTTGTCAACTGATGGTGATCACATGAATTTATAAGATTTTCTTAGACAAGGAATGCAACATACAATTCCAACATTTCATACATGAAATCCATGTGGCCAAGCAATATAAGAGTGTAGTCAAAATGACAAACGTTGTGACTGAAGAACAACACATAGTCTAGGAAAGGAAACTTTTCCCTGAGTCTATAGGGCAAGACCCACCTTTTCCTCTTCTTTCCCCCTACTATTGCATTTTGGACTCAATTGGCAGCAATCTATGTAAGCTGAAGGCAAAAGGGGAAGTTGGATAGAGAGATTGAGAGAGGGGGGAGGGAGAGGGAGAGGAGAGAGAGAGGGAGAGGGAGAGGGAGAGAGAGGGAGAGAGGGAGAGGGAGGGAGGGAGGGAGAGGGAGGGAGGGAGGGAGGGAGGGAGAAGCTGGGCTATTTTAAAAGAAGCTGAAAAAATGGGAAAATAGAAGATGAATTGATACTGTCCCAGCCAAATCAGGACAGGTATGATACTATATGCAGGGCAGTGATGTTTTTCATCATTTTCATGGGACCCAAGCTGTAGGAAAATGAGTCAAAAAGCAAATATCAATTCTGAACAGAATTCACAACTTCCTATCTTTTATGATGGAGGGTTGTGTCCTCTCTTCCATTTGCCATCACAAAATTAAATCCCAAATACTTGCTAATTTAGATCTAAATAGAAACACTTAATATAATTAAGTGCATTTATGCATTGATTGCCACAATCTGTATCTGGAAAAATAGGTTTGTAACACTCACTGTGCATAGTATCACTGTTCTACCAAAAACACTCAGGGTTTTAAAAACTGCGAGCTCCAAAGAGGCAAAATGTAAACATTCGTCATCTCAGTCATTAGAAGAACTCCCAGTGCTATTCACACTTGATGAGTCACCTTTTGCAGATAAATACCAGGCATGTTTGCTGTTGGCTATGAAGATTAAAAGTGTTGTCTTATCCAGTTATACCACCTAGAAAAAGCACCAAAAATAAAAACAAACACAGTCTATTGAATGCTCTATCAAGCAAGGGAAAAACACAAGACACAACACACACATACAAATATTTTCTAGCAAACAAACTAATGAGGCCATCCTTTTCTTTTTCTTTTTTCTGGCTATACCAGTTTCTGTAATGAGATATCAATGAAATTAAGATGTTAACTTTGCCATGTTGTGATAGTCTACTTCTATATTTTCAGATTTTCTCCATAAATTAAAGTCTGCCCTTGGTAGCTACCATTGAATTAGGAGGTGCATTGCTTCAGGTCTCCTATTAGTAGGGTGCTTTGCTTGCTATCTGCTTTACTCCAACATCTCAGACAAGATGGAGATTGAGAGGTCCCATGTGAACATTAAGGCAGTGTTTCCCAACTGGTGTGCCACGGCAATCATCGGGTGTGCCATGGGAAATTGGAGATAGGGGAGAGAGAGAGAGAGAGAGAGAGAGAGGGAGAGAGCCCTCCTGTCCTACTGGGAAGCACTAGCCAGGGCTTGATCCCTTGCCTGAGTTCTGCAAACACAGCCTCCTTTTGGGAAGCCTTGTGCCGCCGGACTCAACACTTGCCTTCTTGGGTTTCCTCCTCCCCTCCGCTCTTTCTGAGGCCGAGGAAGGATTTGAGCCAAAAGGCGGGGACTGCGTCAGGCAGAAAGAGCCACAGAGAGAGAGAGAGAAGATCCTGGGATGGGACTACCCCGGGTCCCCCGGCTGCCTGGGGGGCGGACCTACACTGTAGCATTCATGCAGTGAGGCACCCCTTGGTCTTCCAGGGCTCAAGGCTGGGGAATCCCAGGATTTGTAGTTTGGGGAGGCTCAGGATGGTGTCAAACTACCACTCCCGTGATTCCCTCGCACTCAGCCAAGGCGGGTCAAGGGGAGTTCCGTACACAGGGTTGAGGCACCTTTAAGCAGGGGAGGAAAACTAACAGTGTTTGTTCACTTAAGGCCGGCGTGGGCCAACTTGGGCCCTCCCTCCAGGTGTTTTGGCCCACAACTCCCACCATTCATATATATATATATATATATATATATATATATATATATATATAGTATAAATTTATTAGCTGTACCTGCCACGCATTGCTGTGGCCAACCTTCCCTCTCTCTCTCCTTCCCTCCCTCTTTCCTTCCTTCCCTCTTTTTCTTTTCCTTCTTCTTTCTCTTTTTCTTCCTTCCTTCTCTACCTGTTTCTTTCCTCCCTTTCTTTGGTCTTTGGTCCCATTCTTCCTTCTCTCTTCCCTTCCTTCCTTCCTTCCTTCCTTCCTTCCTTCCTTCCTTCCTTCCTTCCTTCCTTCCTTCCTTCCTTCCTTATTGATGCATAAGAACACAGAGAGAGACCAACAGCTGTTGAGCAAGACCTTTGTGTGTGTCTTTCTGCCATTCCTGCCAGGATATCTATGTTGTGTTCTTCGAAACAGGCCCAGGTTTCACACTGAGTGTATAAATACATTTAAAAACATATTAACTATATGTATTACTGTGTTAGAGTGTCATTTTGTGTCATTTTGGTTGGTGGTGTGCCCCAGGATTTTGTAAATGTAAAAAATGTGCCACGGCTCAAAAAAGGTTGAAAAACACTGCATTGAGGTATGCCCTTTGTGTCAAAGATCAAAGACCTTGAAAGTTACCAAAGGAGCTAAGTTATCTCCATGGCAGTGTTGGTAATGGACAGCTCTTCATTTATGTGAAGAGCTGTCCATTAGCTTTCCCAGAAAGCTAATAAAAGTATTAGGTTTCTGGGAAAATTATAAACACCACTCTTTAACTCAGGAGGTTTAATAGGAAAATAGAAAATAATGAGTAGATGGGAATGCTCCCTTTTTCTTTTGCTGTCTTCTGCTTCAGAAAAAAAGCTGTTTTGACTATGAGAAGGGGAAAGGACAAGATATAGTGAAAAGTTGTACTTGTTAGGGATAAAAGGGATCATGTTTGTCCTCCTTCCTTCTTTCTTCCTTTACTTTAATGGGAAATAATATTCCTGGTGCTAAAGATATTCCTTGCACCCCATTGAACTAGGACACAGAACCTTTTTCTGTCAAGTGACTCTCCTAAGCCTCTAAGAGTTTTTTCCTACTGTTGGTTTTTTATTGGAGTATTTTGTGACAGGAAGGGGAAGGTGGTAGGGAGGACTGGGTACTGCATGGCAATGAGTCAAACCAATAGGCTCAGACTGCTACAAGTTTTTTTTAAAAAATAAAAATAAGGAGTTCAGATTTCAAATCATCCAATTGTACACTCACTTCAGGTCAGGATTATGGACCATGCAATCCTCTAAATGCAGTTGGACTCCCTCCCAATAGCCATAGCCAGCATTACTATGTGTGAGGAATGCTGAAGGTAGTCGTCCAATAACCTCTGGAGGGCTACCTGATTCTCAGCCCTGCTTTATATGAAGAAATAACAATGTGCCACCCTCAGAGGGCTGCTGATTCCTCTCAGTCAGTCTGCCTACTTGAAGTGACATTGACTCCACAATTATTTCCCACACAGCCATATTTTCTGTGAAACCTTTCTGTGATCATGATTCATCCAAGTCATGGTTACCATGATGGATCTGGCTTGGACATTGCCTCTTTCATGCCCTTTGCTAGATTAGAGCAGTATATTCAATGAGACATAAATCCCATTGAGTTGGGAGGGTTGAGTTATTAGGACTGCACACTTACATTTCAATGTTTGACTCTGTTCCTTCCTGCAATGGGTCTGGGTCTGTCTTGGAGATGCATTTCACTAGACAAATGCCTGGAGATGCTAAGTGGTGTCTCCAAGTACTTGCATTCTTCAATAGATTACAGTTTCTTACAATGATGATTGCATGTGTCCTTTTTGTCCATAGTTTAATAGAAAGACATAGAAAGATTAAACCTCTCTCCAAAAGAAAAGTTCCAAGAAATTCTCCCCCCACACACATTTTGAGCCCTTATTAATCATTCTTTCTCAGGGAAACTTGAATTCTCTTTTATTCCCAACCCTCCAAAGAAGGATTGGGAATAAAGACCACTCGTGCCTCTCATTCTGTCTGCATCACTAGCTTATTTTAATGTATTCCCTCTTAACAACTCTCTGACTACTTCATCAGTTCCCTTCTCCAGGGACACCCCCCACCCCTCCCCTGGCATCTTTGGTTTCAGGCCACCTTCTACCTCCTATCTCTACACTCTCATTCCTTCTCCACCTTGTATCTTCTCCTTCTGCCTCTTCTAGCTCCAAACTTCCCAAACATGTTTCTTCTTCGAGAGCTCTGTGAATGCACACTTATGAAGTTTGCGCGCCAGCGCGGGCTTCTAACGGAAACTTTCCCAATTTGAAAAGTTTTGGCGGTAGCTCTGCCCAGCCGGCCCGGAGGGCATAAAAGGCGCCTCCATGCGCGCCCACCCCATTCCTTTGTTTTCCGCCACTTGGGCAACATCGGAAATACGGCTGGTTGTGTGAGCATAGCATGTCCACAACCAGTTTCAAAAGGTGCTTATCCTGCGGTAGCAAGATCCCGGATTGCGACGGTCACTCGAAGTGCCTTCGGTGTCTCGGGGAGCGACACGTCGTTCCGACCTGCCGACACTGCCAGGCCTTCTCGTCGGCCACCAGGCGAGCGAGAGCCTGCAGGCTTCAGGCCTACCTGACGGAGCGTGCACTCTGCCCTCCGGAGATGGCGACGGCTGTCCCATCTGCCTCCTTGGGGTCCGAGGCGGCTGCTTCGGTCCCCACCGTGTCGACCGCTCACCCGGCCGGGAAGCGCCCACGGAAGGAGAAGAACGCCTCTGTCTCCTCGAAGACTTGAGTCGAAGAGGCCCTGCACCGTAACCACTGAAACGGTCCAGCTGCCTCCGCCTCGGCGACTCTCGACAAGCTCGATGGCGTCGGGCCTCTCCCAGAGGTCGGCCATCTCGAGGACTCCCTCTGACCGGGCTATGGAGATAGCTTTCCGGAGGTCGAGTGAGGAAGCCCGTAGAGCCCAGACCAGAGGTCTGGTTCCTGTGACTCCGGGCAAGTCTCTGGAGGCCGCGGCCTCGAGACCTCCATCGCCGAAGAGGCGCAGGACTCTGACGTCATCGTCTTCAGTCTCCTGCCCGACTCTTCGCCTATCCCTTCTCGCTGCGGAGACAGGGGGAGAGCACCACGTGTCGCCGGAGGACTCAGACCAGACCGTCGTCCGAGTCCCATCGGGGCCGACCTCGGTCCGACAACTTTTTTCACTTCGCCTGACAAAGGCAGACAAACCACGAGGCTCGCCTTGGCCCCGGCCGAGCGAAACCTCCCTCCTGTGATGACGGCGGCCCCTTCGAACTGAAGGCCACTCACGACTTCAGAGTCCTGACGGCCAAACTGGACCGGCCCCAGCCACAGCCAAAGCCCAGGTACTACCAACGGGCGAAGTTTCAGCCCAGGACACAGTACCGCCAAGCCCCGCGGCCATACTCGGCCCCTCAGCAGCAGCAACAACAGCAGCCGAGGCAACAGCAGCAGCAGCAGGCCAACCGACCCCGTCAGGGTAACAAATCAAGGCCTCGCCACAACGGCAATGGACAATCCAACCGCCGCGTTTGACGGGGCGACGGACGACACTGCCTCCTCGCTAGGTACCGCTGCCACCACCATGCCTCCCCCCAGTCCTCGACCTCCACCATCTCATCCGCCATTCGGAGACCGCCTGGCCCGCTACATTGATGCCTGGCGACGCATCACCTCAGATGCATGGGTTCTCCGGATTGTCGAAGACGGCTATGCCTTGGAATTCGACGAGCTTCCACCAACGGGGTTCATCGTCGAGACGGAGCCGTCCAGGATGATCTTGGAGGAGGTCGACAATTTGCTTCAAAAGGGAGCGATCTCACAGCTCCCCCAGAGCAAGGAAAGAGGGGCATTCTTCTCACGGTACTTCACCGTGCCGAAGCCAGACGGTTCCCTGCGACCCATCCTGGACCTCAGAGACTTAAACGCGTACGTTTCGCCGAGGAAATTCAGGATGGTGTCAGTGTCGTCCATTCTCCCACTTCTCCGGTCAGGCGACCACTTCGCCTCGACCGACCTTCGGGACGCATATTTTCACGTCTCGATCCGGCCTGCTCATCGACGCTTCCTGGCCTTCAAGGTAGCGGGAAGGACATACCACTTCAACGTCCTTCCGTTCGGCCTCGGGACAGCACCTCGGACATTCTCCAAGTGCATGTCAGTCGTGGCTGCTCACTTGAGGAGGCAGAAAATCCGGATTTTCCCATACTTGGACGACTGGGTGCTGGCGGCCCAGTCTCCGGAACTCCTGCAGCAACAGGTCTCAGCGACCATGCGGCTACTCTCTTCATTAGGCCTACGCCTCAACGAAGAGAAGTCCCAACTGGTCCCGGCGAGGACCATCAAGTTCATCGGGACAATATTCGACTCCGTCGATCAGCTCGCCTATCTGCCAGAGAGCAGATTCCAGGCACTTCGGAGCGAAGTAAACAACTGCACCAGGCCCTGCATCACTGTGAAGCAGATCCAGGTTACCCTGGGCCACTTGGCCTCCACGGTGGCGGTGACCCCCCTAGCACGACTGCGCTTCAGGCCACTGCAACGCTGGTTCCTCGACCATTTCGACCCGGTCACGGAACACCACTCGAAGAAGCTTTCCTCGAAGCCGGTCAAGGACTCCCTTCGGTGGTGGACTTCAAGGTCAACGTGTGCAAGGGAGTACCCTTCCACTCGGTGAACCCATCCTTCACAGTGACGACCGATGCGTCACTGCTAGCGTGGGGAGGTCACGCAGGCACCCTGTCGATCAACGGACAATGGTCGACGGTGGAGAGGCTCCATCACATCAACTACCTGGAGCTCCTGGCCATAGCCAAGACTCTTCGGGCCTTCGCCCCCCTCATCAGGGGCACGTAGTACTGGTCAGGACAGACAATATAGTAGCCATGTACTACGTCAACAAGCAGGGCGGAACGGGCTCGAGGAAACTCCTGGCCCTGGCCCAGAGCCTGTGGGAGTGGTGCGTCCTTCATCAAGTGACCCCCAGGGCCATTCATCTCCCGGGAGTCGAGAACGTGGAGGCGGACTCCCTCAGCAGAACCGGCTGGTTGTCCCACGAATGGATGCTGCATCCGGACAAGCTCCACCGTGTCTTCCAACGGTGGGGATTCCCAGACGCAGATCTCTTCGCATCGCCGGAAAACAGCCAACTGCCAGTTTTCGGTGCCAGGCTTGCCCCGATGCACGGGGTTGCCTCGAGGATGCACTCCTGCTCGACTGGACGACGGGTTTCTTCTACCTCTTCCCGCCGTTCCCGCTTCTTCTCCGAATCATCGAGAAGATCCAGCTCTCGGGACCGATGCATCCTCATCGCTCCCTACTGGCGAGACAGGTCTGGTTCCCGACCCTGCTCCACCTGGCAGGCCAGGACCACATGCCTCTCCCTCACCGGCCAGATCTCCTGACCCGGGAGAAGGGGATGCTCCTCCATCCGGACCTTCCATCCTTGCACTTGACTGCATGGAGGATCCACCGGCGCCAGGCGTCTCTCCGGCAGTAGCAGCGATCCTGGCAGCAGCCCACAAGCCGGCCACGTCGAAGGCGTATTCGGCTTGCATCGCCCGCTACGCGAAGTTCCAGGCTTCTCGATCCGCTACCGTCTTCCCACTGTCGGTCCCGGCGGTCCTGGATTTCCTGGCGGAGTTGGTCGACAGGGGTCTGTCCATGTCCTCGGTAAAGACCCACTTGGCGGCCCTCACCTGGCAGAACCAGCAGAGGGATGATCCCTCGCTGTTCCAGTGCCCGATGGTGAAGAGATTCCTGAGGGGTGTCAACAACACCCGCCCCCCGGTGCACCCACCTACACCGGGTTGGAACCTCGACCTGGTGCTGTCCTGCCTGACATCCCCACCGTTTGAGCCGTTGTCATCCATCGACCTGCGGCTCCTCTCCTGGAAGGTGGCCTTCCTGGTCGCCATTGCTTCGGCACGTAGACCTTCCGAACTGGCGGCGCTCCGTGTCGACGAGCCCTACTTGCTCTTTTTGGCAGACAGGGCCATCTTACGAACGGACATCACCTTTCTGCCAAAGGTGGTGTCTCCGTTCCACGTAAACACCGACATTGTGCTCCCGGACATGGGGCCTTCCCAGTCCGGGGACAAGGACCCGACTCTCAGGGCCCTCGACGTCAGGAGAGCCCTCTGGGTCTACAAGGACCGATCGGCGGACTACCGTCGGTCAACTAGACTCTTTGTTTCTTACGCCACCGACAAGCTGGGCTTGCTGGTGTCGTCACAAAGACTCTCCAATTGGGTGGCATCCTTGGTTGAACTGTGCTATCAGATAGCACATCAGCCGTGTCCCCCTACGGTCAAGGGTCGCTCGACTAGGGCAGTAGCCACGTCGACCGCTTTTCTCCAAGGGATCCCCCTGGACCAAATTTGTAGGGCGGCCATCTGGGCCAACCCCTCCACCTTCACATCACACTACCGGGTAGACACCCTATTTGGAAGGGAGGCGGCTTTTGGTCGGTCAATTCTTAACCCCAAGGGCCCTCGGGGTGGTGCCGAGTAGGCAGCCCTGTCTCTCCCCTCTATGCACAGTTCGGTCGACAGTTACGGTCGTTCGAACCTTTCCCCCTTCGGTTGCACTAGATCACGTTCAAGTATGTGCCATGCCCCGGATAGGGGCACAGTCTACCGGTTAAAGCACGCTTTACCCACTCTCGGGTTCAAGATGCACCAGTTGTGCACTTATGTTCTCAGTTGTGCCTGTTGCACCCACTGTTATGAGGCCTGTGAGCCTGACATGAATGGTGCTTGTTGCACTTATGTCGTGAGGCCTGTGTGCCTGACATGAATGGTGCTTGTTGCACTTATCCTGTGAGGCCTGTGTGCCTGACATGAATGGTGCTTGTTGCACTGTGTTTACAAGTGGGAGCATGCCTTCCACTCATATTTATATGATTGATGTGTTATTTATTCATATTGTTGGTTGTAATAAACCTGTTCATTTGTTCAAAACTTGGCTGGTTTGTTCCCACCTCCTTTACCTTAGCTCGGTAAATCTTCATAAGTGTGCATTCACAGAGCTCTCGAAGAAGAATGGTAGGTTACATACCTGTGACCATCTTTCTTCAGTGAAGCTCTGTGAATCCACGAATTTTTACTCCCGCCCGGCCGTCCCCTCTTTCTCAAACCATCCCTTCCTAGTTGCTATTGTGGCGTAGGAATGGGGTGGCGCGCATGGAGCGCCTTTTATGCCCCTCCGGGCCGGCTGGGCGGAGCTACCGCCAAAACTTTTCAAATTGGGAAAGTTTCCGTTAGAAGCCCGCGCTGGCGCGCAAACTTCATAAGTGTGGATTCACAGAGCTTCACTCGAAGAAAGATGGTCACAGGTATGTAACCTACCATTTCTCCCCATCCTCATTTTCCCCAAGTTCTCTTTTCACCCTCTGTGTGTCTGCCTCTAGTGTTCCAGTTTCACTCCCTCTTCCCAGCCTCATAACCTGTTTTGTATCTTCCTCCATTATGTCTTATCTTTGCCCCAATCTTTCTCCAATACAGTCTCAATTTAGCTGCCTTTCGTGCAGGCACTGCATAATTATAATGTTATCATCACAACCTGAATTGGTATGATCCCATCCTATGGACTCCTAGAATTTGGTGGGGTGGGGTGGAGGGGAATTCAGAATTCTGAGCAAATTGTGCCTGACCAAATTACAAATTCAAGTATTCCATAGGATGAAACCAGTATTCCATAGGATGGAACCATGGCAGTTAAAGTGAAATCATAGCACTATAATTTTGTGGCATGAATAGATCCCAGGGATACATGGTTTAGAGAAGGATATTCTTATCTTGGCACTATCTTTCTGTGTAATTCTATAGCATGTTTCTGTGAGGCAAGAGGATGATAGTAGTACTGCTAATAGCAAATCTGACATTTCAGGCAAAGTGGGAAGATTTCTCAAAGCTTTTAAACAGAGGCTGGATGGCCATCTGTAGGGGGTGCTTTGAATGCAATTTTCCTGCTTCTTAGCAGAGGGTTGGACTGGATGGCCCATGTGGTCTCTTCCAACTCTATGATTCTATGAATAATAATAGTGTAAGTATTTAGTGTGAAAGGGCACCAAGCCTAACCCAGTTTAGCTTCAACATCAGATAGAGTGTGCTGAGATAATATGGCAGTACAGTATTTAGTTTCTCACAGATAAAGTGTTAGGTTTCATGAAAAATAACTTTCTAAAAAAGTCTGAGAGAAGGTGTTTTATAAAATCATTGTCTTTCTGACACATAAACAATTTTAAACACTAAAAGAAAACCAGACTGTTGGTACAGGGGAGAAATGATTGCCTAGGCACTGTCTCTAGTGCCCTTTAAAAGTTTGGATAGCTTAAGTGTTCAAAGTATACTCAAGCCTATAAATGGCAAGGTGAAGACAATCCACAATCATATTAAAATATGAACTAGGTGAATTTCACTGACTTAGACTGCTGATGAAAATATCGGAAAATAGGAGAGGTTAAAGTTAAGAAACCCAGCCAAGAAATAATGATTTGATAGGCATATGGTTTTGCAGAGAAAAACAATCTCTTGAGAGATTAGCAACAATTTTTTTTATCCAGACAACTAGCAGGCCACTGAGTAAAGGTCTTTAATTACTTTATTTTAACCCTATGTGTTTTTGAATACTTAATTATTTCATTTTTAAATGCTGAGTTTTAATATTTTTTGTGTTTTAATATTGCAACTTATTGTGTTTTAGTTGTACAATTGGCCCTCAGCATCCATTGCTTCTGTAACCACAAATGCAACCATTTCTGGCTGGAAAATATTTTTTAAACTCCCAAAGGCAAACCTTGATTTTGCCATTTTATATAAGTCATCATTTTAATTCACCATTGTATGTGAATTGATCACATACACAATTCATTGTATGTGAATTGTGTGTGTGTGTGTGTGTGTGTGTGTGTGTGTGACATGGAACCAAATTGTACCTATTTTTCAATTACCTTATGAACAGCCAGGTTCCAGTTTTGGTTAAAAAACATAATATAACTAAATAAATGCATATATTTCTTTATTTATACCCTTTATATTCCACCTTTCTCTCAGCACCAGATTCAAGGCAGCTTAAAACCATTTCAAATAATCTAAAAGAATCCATTAATATAAAAGGTAGCAAACAGCTGACTTATGATTCTGTTTAAAAAAACATAAATTAAAACCAGTTAAAAACATAAGATATAATAAAAGCAGAGTGCATCCCATTACAATCTCTTTTGAAGCAAGTTTAAAAAACCAAATCGTTGGTGAATAGAGGAGCCAGATAAGTGAACCTTCTATGGAAGGGGATTCTACAACTTGGAACCAATGTGTTGTAACTTGTATTGTAACCAAACACAAGTCACTGTGGTAGCTGTGGGACTAAAAGGAAGCCCTTCCTTGCAAAGTTTAAAACTTTGGCAAGATCATATAGGATTTTTTCCCCAGATAGTCAAGACTTACAAAACAATAACCAGCACCTTTAGTTCTGCTCAGAAATGGACTGGTGGGAAGTAGAGCAATTTCAGAAGAGAGTTACATGCTCCCGATACCAGCCCCAGTGAGCAGCCTCGTCACAATATTTTGGACCAGCTCAAATTTGTGAACAAACTATGAAGAAGCTCTGGGCAGCTTCTTACACAATACTTTCCAAATGTGTACCTCCAGAGTTGGTTCTCTAAATATCACCAAAACATAGAATTTAAAGAGTTAACAAGAGCTATCAGGTCCAGTTCCCTGCCATGCAGGAATACGCAATCAAAGCACTCCTCATTAAACTCCAGCCCCTATCAGCCATTAATTCTATATAGAATAAAATATTTACCAGTTCACTGTAGCACAGCAGTTCTCGTTTGTGCCTGGAGGGCAGGGGATAGGACCTGGGGTTCCATTAGCATTAGAACCAGCGGTGCCAGAACAGGATTCAGAGGATGAGCTAGATGACTGGGGCGAAGGGCAGCTTTCCCCTCAGGGGCCTCTTTCGCCCACAGAGAGCTTGGCCTGGGAAGAAATGTGTTTTGGTCCTCGTGAAGATTCAGATAGCCAGGTGCAGATAGATAGCGATTCGGGGAGTTATGAACATCTGGGAGGGAGATCTTCTCAGGAGCCTCCTGAGGAAGATATGGAAGAAGGCGCATGGGAAACAGCTAGGGAGGAGAGCTCTCAGGGAGATAGAAACACAGCTGTGGAGAGACAAGATCGAACCTTTGATAGGAGACGGAACATAGAGTCTAGCAGAAGGGAATGGTCTAAGAGCATAGACCGGCCGAGGTCCGTGAGCAGCGATTGGAGACGCAGAAGCCTAGGCGTCGGGGACCTCGGCCGAAGGATTAAGTATAGGATCCGTGGGAACGAATCCTCAGTGCTCCGGCCACGTCTTACCTGAATAGGCGCGAGCTTCACTGATCTGCAGTTTAAGAAATTCTTAGGCATTTCTCTGAGATATTACTATGGTCATCCTGAATTGCTTCCTCTTGATTCCAGGAAAAGAAATCATTAAATTTTAATCAGGAAAATAAAAGCTCTATGACCAAGAGTTTAGATTCCTTTTTTTTTGACACTACTGGATTTTAGTTATGATGAAGACTCAATTTGGATTTATAATCTGACATAAAATCAAATAAACGACTTACTGGAGATTCATTACTGTGAGGCATTCAATAACTAAGGTTCTGTACTTTTATTATAAAGTCTCAAGAGATCTTATTAGGATTTAAAGACATCCACAAATCAATATCCTACCTAAATCTTGCTGAGAGACCGTGAAACCTTTCTGGACCTGCAGGAAAACATGGAAGCATCAAAATAATGCACTTATGGGGGTTAACTACATCTTCTATGTCCCTGATGATATCAGGGTTCTGACCTCTGGTTTTTTAGGAGCAAAGCAGCTTGTGGAACAGAGAATTTAGAGCAGAGAACAGAGAGAAGCAATGAGGACCTTGACACAATAACAATGTTTCTGTTAAAAGTTGCACCTCCTACACCTGCTTCTCACCCTCCACCCCATGGATTTTAGTTGGATCTTAAGAGGGCAAATGAGACACAATTTCCCCTCAGTTAAACAGCACTGCTTTATCAAAATAGAAAAGGGAAAAATCCACTATGGCAATGCTACACATGTTCATCTCTTAGAACAGCAGTCCCTAACTTATTTATTTATTTATTTATTATTCGGCTTCTACGCCGCCACTCCCGGCGGGCTCGGGGCGGCTCACAAAACTAAAACAACAGCATAAAAAACAGCAACACAGGTTAAAATAGTGCATAAAAACATCATTTAAAACATCACAGTGTACAACAGCGGTAAAAAACCACCTGGAGTGGGAAACAGCTTTTCAACAGGGGGGTGCAAACCAATAAGACCTACACATGGAAGGCTAGCTGGAAAAGATAGGTCTTGCACGCCCGCCTGAAGGGGAGCAGGTCGTGGATGGCATGTGTATCTGCGGGAAGGGCATTCCAGAGTGTCGGTGCAATCACCGAGAATGCCCTTCGGCGAGTGGCTGTCAATTTGGCCGCTATTGCAGAGGGGATAGCCAGAAGGTTGGTATCCTCAGAGCGAAGTGACCTCATAGGGCAATATGGGGAGAGACGGTCCCTCAGATACGCTGGCCCCAGGCCGTGCAACTTGTGGTCTACAAACCTCCAGGGAATTGCAAAGTCCTCATGTCTCTATGGGTTTTGCTTCAGAGAAAGGCATGAAAGAGGAGCAACCATCAGCCAAGAACTTATTACAATATATCTTTCTTCTTCCTGAGTAGTGGTAGGGCTCTCTGTTAGCTGAGCCAGTTCCTTCCTTCAAGACCGTTCTTCAGGCCTTGACGGATACTTCATAGATATCATGGGTCAATGGAGGTTTAAGGACCACAGGTTAAGAGCCACTAGGTAGACTAATCCTACTCTTGGCTATTCAAAGTCATATGTCTTATTGACAATACTTAAAAAACTGGTTGAAATATAAGAAGAGACAAGGGAATTGAGCTTCCTAAAATTTACTTCAGGATTAAAAAAAATTGTAAACTTCAAAAGCACATTCACTTGTCATGATTTCTGTGGGATTATGGAAGCAATCAACCAAGTAAGTTTTTTTTAAATGAATTTTAAAATTCTGATAATATTGAAAAGGGAGAAGGAAAAAGGATAAGGAAGAAAAGCATAGTGAAGAATAAAGGATATGAACAAAGGCTATATATATAAGGTGCACATTGTTCAATAGTCCAAGAAGTGTCCACATTCTGACTGGAATGAATGAAAGCTGCATAAAAGCTGTATCACATTCTTTTACCCAAATCCCATAAAGGCTAAAGGCTTATTTTCCTGCCAGTTAGAAGGAAACAGCAACAATGAACTTTCTTTGGAAGGGAGTTCCACATTGTGGGAGTAGCCATGAAGAAGAATGTCACAGTCAAACTTGTTAAAGTGATGGGAGGAAGAAGACAGTCCTCAACAGAAGATTGTAAGACTTGGCAAGAACATATGTGGAGCATCAAGATCTGCCCACGTGACTTCACTCTTGCGCGAGCTGCACTGGCTTCCTATTGAATTCCGGGTCGCCTTCAAGGTGTTAGTTTTAACTTTCAAGGCCTTATATGGTTTGGGGCCAGTGTGCCTGAGGGAGCGGCTTACCCCTTATGTGCCCAGGAGATCACTGTGCTCAGAGGGGCCCAATCTATTGGATGTGCCGGGCATCAATGTCTACAGACTTGCTAGCACGCGGCAGAGGGCGTTTGCCGTAGCTGCGCCAACCCTGTGGAACACCCTCCCTGACGAGCTGCGAACCATCCGAGACTTAATGCCGTTCCGCAGAGCCGTAAAGACCTGGCTATTCAGACAGGCATTTGGCCCATAACCAGTGCCGTGTTATCAGCATCCTGTTGTGTCGTTGTCAGCATATTCCTACTGCCATCGCAGTTCTGCTGGAATTTTATTTTAACTGGGGGTTTTAATCTGTTTTTATTGCATTTTATGTGTTTATCTGTTTTTAACTCTGTAAACCGCTCTGGGCTCCAGAGAGAGTGGTATATTAAGTCGAACGAATAAATAAATAAATAAATAAATAAATAAATAAATAAATAAATAAAGGCTTTCGGGTAGTTTGGACTTAGGTTGTATAGACATCTGGAGGACATATCCCCACTGTGATTCCACCCGCTGTTTTAACTGTTTTAATTGTAGTTCTATTTCAATGGTGTTGTATTGTGGTTTTATGAGATGTTTGCTAAATCGTATTTTATGAACTGTTGTGAGCCGCCCCGAGCCGTTTGGGGGGGGGTGGGGTGGCGGATAAGTACGAAGTAATAAATAAATAAATAAATAAATATCCAGTACTTTGAACTGTATCTGGAGATGGACAAGTAACCAGCGAAGCTTTTTCAGTATTGAAGTGATAATGTTCTTATAAAAGTACCCAGTCAATAGTCTAACCACAGTAGCTTGGATCTGCTGAAATATCCAAACATTTCCCAAATGTGACTCCATGTAGGCTGTGTTAACATAATCCAAATGGGATGTCATTATTAAGTCATATGTTACAGAGGCCTAATTTGCCATCTCCAAGAATGGGCATTTCTGCTGAACTCGTGTAAATAAACATTTTGATAATTTCAAATAGAACTCCTTAGAAAACATTAGAGCAGGGGTCGGAAACCTTTTTGACTCAGAGAGCCATGAAAGCAAAATATTTGGAAATTTATTTCACTGAGAGCCATATAATCTCTATACCTTTATAAAGCGGAATGTTTGTTTGTATCCGGAGGGCGGGAGGATATGTGGCAGCATTATTTGCATAAACGACTCCCATTGGCCAGCCAACACGAACATTCCGAGACCCTAAAGTGCCCGGGGGGGGGGGGAGGTAAGGGAAAGGCCTGAGGCAGTCAGGCATGGTGGGAGTTTCAGTCCAAAACACTTTGCAGCCCCCAACAATAAAACAACAAAACCAAACTTGGCACACAGAACCCCCAAGACCCGATTTCATCAATTGTTCCCAAAAATCTTCTTTACCATGAAAGCCGTTTTTTTTGTCTTTTTCATACATATTTCTAATCTGAAAATATTGTAGCCAAGTTAAATTTTCTAAAAGCTGTTTAATCTCCTCGTGGGATTTTAACTCATACTTCCCCTCTCTCTTTTTCAACAATTCCTCATATGTCAGCCATCTAGACCAGCCTTGCAATCTTCTCTGTTCTGCTTATAGGGGAAACCCATCTTGGTATTTCCCTATAGAAGTAGTTCTTGTACTTGTTCCATACCTTCAACAGCGCAGATCTAATGAAGTGGTTTCCAAAGTTTTTCTCCACCCTAGCCTTGCCGTACCAGAGGTAGGCATGCCATCCCAACCTCAAATTGAAACCCTCCAAAGTTAATAATTTCTCATTTTTTAATACCATCCAATCCTTAATCCATTGTAAAGCACAGGCCTCAAAATAGAGTTTAAAATCCGGTAGGCCAAAGCCTCCTCTATTCTTCTTGTCCGTCATTATTTTGTAATTAATTCTGGGCCTTTTCCCCTTCCAAATAAATTTAGTAATTTCCTTTTTCCATAATAGAAAGGATTTTTGATTTCTTACCACAGGGATATTTTGGAACAAAAATAACAATTTTGGAAGAACGTTCATTTTAATGATTGAGATTCTTCCCAGAAGAGACAAGTTAAGTACTTTCCAATGCTCTAGATCTTTTTAAATATTTCTCCATGTTTGTTCATAATTGTTTGTTAATAATTGCGAGTTTTTAGCTGTGATCCAAATCCCCAAGTATTTCATTTTTGTGCATGTTCTAATACCAGATATCTTTTCTAATTCTTCCCTTTTCCTTTTAGTTATATTCTTAGTTAAAATTGTTGTTTTCCCCTTATTTATTTTAAGGCCAGCTACTTTCCCATATTCCTCTATTTTACCGAGCCATTTGTTTATATTATCATTTGGGCTTTCTATAATGCAGATTACATCGTCAGCATATGCTTTGATCTTATATTCTTGTTTGGCAATTTTCATCCCTTTTAAATCCTTATCTTCTCTAATTCCTTTTAGAAGGATTTCCAGTGCCATGATGTAAATTAATGGGGATAGGGGACAGCCCTGGCGGGTTCCCTTCGCGATAGTGAATTCCTCTGTTAATATGCCATTTATGACCAGTCTCGCTGTTTGTTTCGAGTATATAGCATTTATGGCATTTTTAATTTGGTGTCCGATATCCAATTCCGTCATAATCATTTTAAAGAAATCCCAATTTAATTTATCGAACGCCTTCTCTGCATCAAGCGAGAGAAGCGCTAATTCTTTCTGTATGTTAACTTCGTAATATTCAATAGTATTTATTATAGTACGTAAATTATCTTTAGTAGTCCTATTAGGAAGGAAACCCGCCTGTTCTTCCCCAATCCATTTTGACAAAAATCCTTTAAATCTCTTTGCTAGTATATTTGTAAATATCTTATAATCTACATTTAGTAGAGAAATTGGTCGGAAGTCCTGAGTTTCTGGTACATCTAAAGTATTTTTTTAATTAGAGTTATTGTTGCTTTAGACCATGTTTCCGGGATTCCTTCACCTTTAAGAATTAAATTCATGATTTTCTTAAGTTTAGGAATAAGGATATCTTTCATTACCTTATAAAATTCTGCAGTGAAGCCATCTGGCCCGGGTGCTTTATTAGGCTTTAATTGATTTATGGCCTCTTCTATCTCCTTTTCGGAGATAGAAGATAAAAAAAATATCTAAATTGTATAATAAACTTTTAGATTGGGAGACAGAAACAGAAGAAATTAAAAACTGTATGGTTATTTGGGCTAAAAATATTGGCAGACAAATTAAACTACAGGAATGGAACAAAATTTGGAACAAAAAATTGAAGTATACGTATGCCTATGATCTTAAAGAGAATTGGTTAAAGATGTTTCATAGGTGGTATATAACCCTCAAAAAATTGGCATCATGTATAACAAAAGACATTCGAGTGTTGGAAATGTAAGTCACATGTGGGAAGTTATTTTCACATGTGGTGGTCATGCCCAAAAACCACTGAATTCTGGAGAAAGATCCATAAAGAAACCCAATCTATATTACAATTAAAATTCCCATTAAAGCCGGAATATTACCTATTGGGATTAAGTGATAACGAACTAAAACTAGATGAAAACAAAGACATACTTCTCACATATATGTCAACAGCAGCTAGAATGGTTTTTGCCAAAGAATGGAAAGTTGACCAGATACCCAAATTGGACCAATGGATAGACAAGATTTATAGCATAAAAGACATGGACAAATTAACTTTTTACTTGGGGAAAAATACGGAAAATCCAAGAAGCCAAACAGATTGGACTCTGTTTGAAGAATATACGAATACAAAGAAAGTGAAAGACTGACAGGAAACACCACGAAAATGATGAATGGAGGTCACCATGTATATATTTGTTATTCACTTACTATTCCCCCCTTCTTTCTCTCTCTCTCTCTCTCGTTTTTATCTTCCTACCATACCTCTTCCCTATCTGTTCCACACCCCACCCCGTAACCAAGGAGAACCCCCCCCTCTTACTAACCATACTTGGGAAGTTCAGTCACTTACTATGTGCTCTTTTCATATAATGTATCACTATTACTCAAAAACAATAAAAAAAATTAAAAAAGGACCCCCAAGACCCACTTTACATCTTGGTGCAGTTTGAGGAAGGATGGACCATGGATAGGCCAGCATTCCAACATCCCAAATCTCAAAGGTGCCAGACAGAGTTCTTTATAAAAAGGCTTCCTTCAGCTGATTTTACAAACTAGGCCTCAGCCTGAATTGACAGTAAGGCTTCCTCAACTTGATTTTCGAGACTAGGCCTCAGCTTGAATTCACAGTAAGGCTTCCTCAACTTGATTCTCCTGACTAGGCTCAGCCTGAATTGACATTAAGGCTTACTTAACTTTATTTTCCTGACTAGGCCCCCAACAATGACAGAACAAGACTACAGTTGGCACACAGACACCCCCCCCCCGGTGCAGTTTGAAGGACTTGCAGTACCTTCACTCACTTACTGTGACCAGCACGGGTGACGGACCTGGACCAAACTTGGCACACATAACCCCCAAGATGCCCTTTACGTCCTGGTGCAGATTGAGAAAGATTAAGCATGGATTATGGGATTTGTAGTACTTCAAAGCGCTTTGCTTCCCAGAGACCACTGTGGCCCACAACAAAGACCGATAAATATCAAACTTGGCACACAGAGCCCCCATAACCCACTCTATGTCCTGGTGCAGTTTGGAGAAGAGCAGAGCATGGATGATGGGCCTTGAAGTACCTCCACTCACTTCCTGAGACCGCTGCGACTCTCATCCAGTGACTGATCAAGACCAAACTTGGCACAAAAAGCCTCCATGACCCAGTTTACACCCTGGTGCAGTTTTCAGGAGGATGGACCACGGATGATGGGACTTGAAGTACCTCCACTCACTTCCTGAGACTGCTGTGACCCTCATTCAATGACTGATCAGACCAAATTTAGCACACAGAACCCCCTACATCCTGGTGCAATTTGAAGGAGGATGGACCATGGATTATGGTCCATGGTCCATAATCCTTCACTCACTTCCCGAAACCACTGCGAGCCAAATGAACAACTGATACAGACCAACCTTGACACACAATGCCTTCCTCAAATAACCCGGGCACCGCCGGGTCCTCAGCTAGTATAAATAATATATTTTAAGACTGAATTCAACTAAGTGTGAGTATATATGTACATACTATGAGAAAAGGATTCCCCTGGCAGAATGATGGGACACTTCAGACCTGGCTCTGCAAAAGGCATGCTCAGGACTCTGGGAAGGAAGAGAAGACGGAAGGAAGGGGGAAAGAAAGAAAGACAGAGGAAATAAAAGAGGGAGGGGGAGAGGAAGAAAGAAAAAAAGAACTAACTATGGAAAAGGAAGAAAAGAAGAGCAGGAGAGAGACAAAGAGGGGGAAAGAAAGAAAGAAATGGGAAGGGAGGAAAGAAAAGGGGTGAGAAAAGAAAGGAAAGAGAGTGAGGAAAAAGTAAAATAATGAAGGAAAAGAAGAAAAGCAAGAAAGGGAGCGAGAGGGAAGTGAAAAGAAAGTAAGGAGAAGGAAAGGAAGACATGGAGAAAAAGAATAGAAGAGGAAGGAAGGAAGGAAGGAAGGAAGAGGGAGGAAGGGAGAATGGAGGAAAGAAGGAAGGGGAGAGAGGGAGGGAAAAGGAAGGAGAGAAGGAAAGGGAGAATGGGGAAAAGAAGGGAAGTGCAAGAGGGAGGGAAAAGGAAGGAAAGAAGAAGGAAAGGATGAAGGGGGAGAAAGAAAGGAAGGAAGAGGAAGGAAAGAAGGAAGGAAGAGGGAGAATGGAGGAAAGAAGGAAGGGGAGAGAAGGAGGGAAAAGGAAGGAGAGAAGGAGAATGAAAGGGTGAAGGGGAAGAAAGAAAGGAAGGAAGAGGAAGGAAGGAAGAATGGAGGAAAGAAGGAAGCGGAGAGGGGGAAGGGAGGAGAGAAGGAGAAGGAAAGGGTGAAGGGGGAGAAAGAAAGGATAGAAGAAGGAGAATGGAGGAAAGAAGGAAGGGGAGAGAGGGAGGGAAAAGGAAGGAGAGAAGGAAAGAATGGAAGAGGAAGGAAGGAACAAAGAGGGAGGAAGGAAAGAAGGTAGGGAGAGAGGGAGGGAGGGAAAAGAATGAAAGAAAAAGAGAGGGGAAAAGAAAGGAAGAGAAGGAATGAAGGGGGAGGAGGATGCGGGGCCAAGGTGGACCTTGGTGTCGACGTTGGCGAGGCAGTCCCTCCGGCGTCAAATAAGCAGCGGCTCTTGAGCTGCCCAACAATGAGGGCAATGAGCTGGACATCCCCTGGGGGCAGCGAGGCCGGGTCTGCAGCGCCAGAGCTAGGCCCGCCTCCGGCGCCTCCCCCGAGGCCCGTGGCGGAGGACAAAGAGGAAGATGAGGTGCCTCCGCCGGGCTCCACCATCCCCAGTGAAGAGGATGCAGGGCCCCGAGAGCAGCGGGGGATGAGGAAGAGATGGCGATGGCAGCGCAGAAGCCGCAGTAGTGGCACATTTGCATCACTCCTCCCCGCTGCATGCTGGGAAACTGAGGCCCGGGCTGCTCTGGAGAGCCAGATGCAATAATGAAAAGTGTCACATCTGGCTCCTGAGCCATAGGTTCCTGATCCCTGCATTAGAGCAACCAAAACCCATGCAACCTAGATTTTGTGTATGATACAAAAAACTCCAGTATGAGTCTGGTGCATGCAGACGCTATGCAATTAAGTCCTATTGCAAAGAAACTGTGTTCACATGTTGTGTGCATAAAAGAATGCCCCACTTTGCTGTACCCACTGTTCTTGATTACAGTTATCATAGCAGCAGGAGGGAAGAAAATTCATATTCTCAGCAACAATAATGCTTTTTGCAAAACATTTGGGGAAGGGATTGCTCTTAAAGACCCATTGATGATATAAAATCTGCTTTTGACGGAGATAAACACTGCTATGCAATGTTGATATTTGCATTTGTGTCCTTTCTTTTCAGAATGGGATAATAGAACTGTCAGTATGAACATCTGCACTTCATAATTTACCAGTTAACTGAAGTCAATGTCCAAACTGAAGTGCTCTAGAGATGACTTGGTTTGCTGACCCAAAGTACCAGGACAGAAAAATAACATTCACTGATTTAAGTATTTTTCTAATGTATTACTTTGCTAGATTATGTGTTAGCTTCAGTGCCAAAAGTGTGAAAGAAAATACCTAGAGTCAGTCCCCAACACCATGTACCCTTGCTCCAATGTAGTTTAGGTGTCTACTGTCTACCCTTTCATCACATTAGGCACTTTCCCAGCCAATGCAAATGGAGCATACACATGCTGATTCTCCTTTTTAAATGAAAGTGTTTCCTGCCATGAGAATTTCTGTCAACAAGCAGTAGGAACATTTTATTCCCACTTGCTTTCTTTCTAATACCAGGGTATATCAGAACAATGCATTCCCTTTTCTTCTCTTTTCTGTTTTAATTTTTTAAACCAGTTATAGTGTTTTATGCATCAGTGAAATGGCATGTTTGCACAATCAAAGAGGAGCATGAATTTCCCTTGAAACTATGCAACTAACCCAGCAAATCATGCCCCAGTTTCAAAGAGCCATTAGACAAATCACTGAATGATTTAAGATGGATAAAATAACTGAGTTCAAAAAACTATTCAGAGGATGATCATTTGATTGCAGAATTTTTTAAATTGTTGAATCTGAAATGGAAAAAGAACAAGTAAAATACTATGCTTAAATGGGATCGAAATAATGGTATACAAATCTAGATGGAACAATGGGATGAGTAATACTCTGAAATAAAATGTTTATAAGATCACATACAACTGATATTTTACACAAGAGGGGTTCTTTAATATGTTCAAAGGCAGCTCTAATAAATATTGGAAATGTGAGCAACAATGTCAGAACATTTCATCGTACGTGGTGGCCTTATAGAAAAACCCTGTCACGATGCAGGGTCTCGGCCCAGCCCCTTAATCACACACACAGAGATGGTAATCAGCTAACTATTTATTGAATAATAAGAAACAGGTGAAAAGGTAAATTGTCCATAAAAAGTATCAAAAAGTTCAATCCAAAATAGATAAAGAGTCTGTAGGTAAAATCCAAAGGCAACCGTGGCAAGGCACCGCAAAACTATGCGGATCAAGGACTTGGTCCCTGGCAAAGAACAAGGCAAAGTTCATGAACAACTCCAAGGAACTACTTGGCAAGGCTCGAGCTGGCCACTTGGCTCCCTGGAACTCCGCTCGCTTCACTCCTCTTAGAATAGAAGTGGCCGAGCTACTGAGGATCCGTTCCCATGGATCCTATACTTAATCCCCGTGACGGGCCCCCCGACGCTCTAGGCTTCTGCGCCAATCTGTGCTACGGGACCTCGCGCCTCTCTGGCGCTCTAGGCTGCGGTGCCAATCCCTCCTGCTAGACTCAATGCTCCGTCTCCTATCAAAGCTCCGTCCTTGCCTCCCAGCACCTGGGTCGCTATCTTCATGAGAGCTGAACTCCCTTTCAGCTTCCATGGGCTCATCCTCCACTGTTTCCCTGATTCTCTCCTGCGACCCGTAACCACCTGGTTTCTCATAATTATCAGAGTCATCACTCTCAGGGTCAGCCTGAACTTCCCAGCTAGCATAGCCGTCAGGCCATTCATCATCCCAGGCCAGGCTCTCTGTGGGAGAGGAAGGCCCAGCTAACTCATCAGCCCCTTCCTCCATGTCCTCATTGACTGCAGCTGGCCCTAATGCAAGTGGGACCCCCGGTGCTGCCCCCTGCCCCCCAGGCACGAAAGGGAACTGGGTTGCTACAAACCCAGAAATATTTGGCCCAAATGCACATGATGCTGGAGAAATCATTAAGGTTAAAATTATCTTGAAACCAGAGTTTGATTTGTTGGGATGTTAAATGATTAACTAGAAATAAAACATGGAAGATTACTTGCAATAATTGCAGTGAGAATCATATGTATGTAGAGATGGAAGGAGCCTGTTATCCCAGCACAAGAAGAATGACTGACAAAGATCTACAAGGTAGCTGAGGTGGACAAACTGATGATGCGGATCAAGGAGACCCCCTCCCCCATTCACCCCTCCCCCCAAACCCCAACATTACCCCATAAAAATAAAATAAAACTTATCTAGTTGCCATAACTTTCCTCCTTGAGCCCTCCTGGTGTAAGGAAATGCAGCCAGGCAAGTTTTAATTTATTTTTACAGGGAAATGGGGGATGGGATTTGGGGTGGCTGCATGCCATCTCGATTGTAATCGGGATGGAATATAGGCAACCCCCCCTCACTCCCCTGGAAAGTCCAGAGTTTGTAGCCGGTATGGCAGACCTGGGCATCCTGCGCCCCGCGGTCCGCATGCGCCCCGCCAGCTTATTCTGACCGGCCCGCGGATCCTTCGGCACCCGGGGAGAAGGGCGTTGGGGGCAGGGCCATTTCTACAAGAGGAAGGGCTGCCGCTGCCACCATCCCATCGTCGAGGAGCGGTGGCTTTGGAGTGCCTGCCATCCCGGGAGGCGATCCGGGCCTGCAGCGGGAGCAGTCGGCGACCTGCGGTGGCTGATCGCCCTGGTGACTCAGAAGACTCGATCAACTTTCGGGTCGCCAGGGCGATCAACCGATCGGGAACGCCTCTGACAGAACGGCTGGAGGCGAGAGTGGGCGGAGGCCTGCAGCATCTGATAGTCTGCTGCTCTATCCTGCTCTGCTGCGGCTGCAGCTGGATCTGCTTTGTCATCCTCTGGGCTGGGTCCATTGGGCCATTCCATCTTGGGATCCTTCCTCTCTTGAGGATGTCAGCCTCCATCTTGCTTTGCACCTTGTCTTCTTGAATTTCATTTCATTTTATTTTATTGGTTTTTATTATTATTTCATAATAATTTTATTATAATAATATAATAAATGATATAATATAATGTTATATTATATTATAATTTCAATATATTATAATGTCTATATATATGCTATAATATAATAATTATGATATTAATACTAATATATGAATATTTCTTGATATATTAATATGTTAATATTAATGATGTGTAATATATAGTAAATATAGTAGTAAATAAATAAATAAATAATGTAGATTAGAATGTAGTTCAGCCTTTAGGTGCTGCCCTCCATAATATTTTTTTGCTCTCGTGTGGCCCCTTGGAAAAAAATAATTGCCCACCCCTGCAGTATGGGAACTCAACTCCATGGCAAAGCGGGTTTTCGAAACCCACTTTGCCACAGATTTGGGGCCTGTGTGGAAACGCTCTAAGAAAACGTATGAAATTCATAAGGTGACCTGAAGTCATATACACACATAAGCATGACCCTTAAACGAACTTTGCAGCCAGGTAGAAACAATTGCTTAAGAACAACTGGTGCTTAACTGCTTCCATCCAGTTCACAGTTTCATCTATTTAAGCTAATATTTGGGACCACTGTTTCTATTCGTTCTGGCAGGATACATGTAGTTGATGGCTTTCCTCTGCTATGATCTTCTAAACCTGCAGGTTGCTTTTCTGTACCATAAATAATCTGAAAGACAAATAATATTACTCATTCCTAACTGTCTACACATTGGATCCCAAAGGTGATTGCAATGGAGGATTACCAATCTTTATTTGAAATGCATAGATGCAGTATACCCATCATAAGGTAATCAGTCACATTTTAGGTCTAGACTAAGTTAGTTGTCATGAATAAACAGAGATTCTGTGTTTGGCAGCTGCAGAAATGTACATTTTAAATACCTTCCCCTATATACAGTATCTGCCTAGTACTTTCCAATAGTTCATTTCCAATTATTTGCAGCTAATGGAATCTTCAGAGCTGGCATTCTCTGGAGCAAAAATGCAGGAACCCCCCCCCCCCGAAAGGGACAGTCTCTTTTCATAACTCTTTTGTGCCCAGTGGTAATGCCCATTTCTCTTTTGAGCTGATGTATCTGTCCTGATTTTCACTAAGGAAAAGAAAGGACTCTTATAATAACAAACTGGGGTTAGATATTATTCAGCTCTTTAGGCACTTAGACAATATGGGTCAAAATCACTATTGTTAACTTTCTTCTTAATGTCCTTCATCTATGGCTTTTGTGTACTGAATGGATTAGTTACCCCTCCACCTCCTATGTATTAGCCTAGTGATTGTATTATCTTTGGTCCAAACACACAAAATGCAGTTAAATATTTTATCTGCAGACTACAAAACTTAATTTAAGAAAAAGGAATCAAGATTAAATTAAATGAGATATAAAATTACAAAAATCTACATTTGGTCAAAAGAAAAACCAAAGTTGCTGAGATATGTGTTTTCCAAGGTGACAGAGCCTTCATCTACAAAGGTACAAAATCCAACTTGAAAGTTGGGTTTCTAGAAAATTCACCTCCCCTCACAAATGTAAGCTATAAAGCAAATCCAGCCAGAAACAACATGATAAAAAATCTGGCTATAAATCCCAGATCAAGACATACAATGTACTGAATTATTCCTATGTATAAACAATGCATGGCAGGGCTGTATACTCTCACCCTACCTATTCAACTTGTATGCAGAACACATCAAGGCTGGAGTTAAAATTGCTGGGTGAAACACTAACAACCTTAGATATGCAGATGACAACACTTTGATGGCTGAAAGCGAGGAAGAGCTGAGGAGCGTTCTAACAAAGGTGAAAGAAGAAAGTGTAAAAGCTTGGTTGCAGTTAAATGTAAAAAAACCCCAAGATAATGGCAACCAGACTGATTGATAACTGGCAAAATGTGGAGGAAGTGACAGACTTTGTATTTCTAGGCACAAAGGTTACTGCAGATGCAGACTGCAGCCTAGAAATCAGAAGACATTTACTTCTTGGGAGGAGAGCAATGACCAATCTTGATAAAATAGTGAACAATAGAGAGACATCACACTGTCAACAAAGATCCACATAGTAAACTATGGATGTGAGATGGACCAAAAGGAAGCCTGAGCGAAGGAAGATAGATGCTTTTGAACTGTGGTGTTTGAGGAAAATTCTGAGAGTGTGTCACACCCCAGAGTTCCCTTGGCCCTTGGCAAAAGCAACGCCATGTTAAATCCAAAGTGTCAGAAAGGCCCAACAGGCCTCAAAGACAGAAGCTACAAAGCGCTACAGTTCATGCTCCGTTCAAGGACACAGCTACTCGAGTTCCATCTCAACCCGATAAGCAGCCAGAGGAGAGCCGAGATGGGACGACTCCCTTTCATCCAGGTGCCGGAGTTAATTGGGCTTACATTCTTATCCCATGTGAAAGGCCTGAGAAAGACCAGATGGAAAACTATTTTGAGAACCCGGTCCGATGCAAGGTACGTTGGAACTTCAAAGCCTTTGAGACCTATAAGAGTTAGGGTTGAGAGATGTATGGCATCTCTCATCAACTTTTGAAACCATGCCTTCATGAACTTTGCCAGGGCTATTGAGCCTTCTTGCTATTGAACTCTATTTGCCAAGCTTTGTGTCAAGTACTCTTCCATGGATTAGCCTATTGTGGCATCAAGACTTTACTTTTGTTCCTGATTACTTTTGTTCCTGTTTGCCAAAGGACTATAGCTTTACTACCTTATTTCTCTTGGACTATTTGCTGCTATCTGTTGCTGCTGAAGGCATCAATAGACTATATTTCTAGCCTCTTTACTATATCCATTTATTCTAAATAAAGCATTCAACCGTGGCCAGACTCAAGTGGTTTACTGAGGGGTCATTCAGGTCTAAGGTACAACAGAGTGCCTTGAACCACAAGAAGATCAAACCAGTCCATACTCCAGGAAATAATGCCCGGCTGCTCACTGGAGGGAAGGATATTAGAGGCAAAGATTAAGAACTTTGGCCACATAATGAGAAGACAAGAAAGCTTGGAGAATATAATGATGTAGGGGGAAATGGAAGGAAAAAGGAAGAGGGGCTGACCATGGGCAAGATGGATAGGTGGTATCTTTGGCTAGCTTGACCTTGAAGGAGCTGGGAGTGGCAAGAGCCAACAGGGCTGGTTCATAAGGTCACAAAGAGTCGGAAGCGACTGAATGAATAAACAACAAAACTAAAAGCTTTATACAATTGTTCCTGCTACTGTAGATTTTTTAATTAACTCTAGAAATACATTCAACACACAAATATCTCTACTAGTCTAGCAGTAACTAGGCAAGAATAGAGAAATGACTTCGCCTCATCTGAAATGCTAACATTCTGGAATAATAATAAAAAGAAACGTAAACTGAGCGTCACGACCCAGAACAGAGACAAGTTCAGTTAATACATTATGCTGTTAGTGGTCACTTCCAATTATGTTGATGAAGCTAAATAAAAGCTAAGTTTAAACAAATATGTTCATGATGTGCCCTTTACTGTGTGCTTTAATTTGTTGATGCAATTTACAGCTTCAGTTCTCATCTAAGAAAGGGACATATAGATACAGTTGTACATTGTGACCCTTGAGCATTTGTGACACAATGAATTAATACAGTGCATTTAAAAACAATAAAAACAACACCTTCATAGTAGTTCCTCATTATTTACAGTTCTTTTGGAACTTAAATGAAGGTCTTGCCTTTGATAAGGTTAATTTGAACAAGAAATTGAGACAGTTATATTATTTAAAACAACTGCATGCAAATGCATAGAATTAATTCCAGCTTTTATCTGTTTGTGAAAAAGAAGGTGATAACACTATAATATCATGATACCTCAGATGGTAACCATGTTGAATGATATATATTTGGACATATACCGGGAATGTGGTGCAGCTGGCTGGGTGTCAGCTGCATAAGATCTCTACTGACCAGAAGCTCATGAGTTCGAGGCCTGCTCGAGGCGGGGCGAGCACTCAACCAATTGTGTAGCTCGTTGTCGGCCTTTGCAACCTGAAAAACAGCTGCATCTGTCAAATAGGAAATTTAGGTACCACTTGAGTGGGGAGGCTTAATTTAACTAATTTACGAGGCCATAAAAATACCCAGGAAATACACACAAAAGGAGTAAAGGAATGTGACAGCTCCTCCTGGTGGCCAAAAAAGCTGGAATGTTAAATTGCCTCTGTTTCTGTCTTATATGTTGTATGTCAAATGGCAATGGATGTTTGCCTGTATATGTGCATTGTGATCTGCCCTGAGAATATAAATGGTGTGAATAAATAAATAATGAATAAATAAAAACATCTTGCGTGCTGCAAGCAAGTCTCAAAAACAGAGGGGCATTAACATAATTATGTTAGATTAATAAAATGAAAAATACCTTGAAAATCACCTAGGCACTTTTTTGGTTACTTTTCTGATCAGTAAAAGAGCTCCAGTTTCTGTCCACTTGTAATAAGTCACCCAAAATTCTCACCAAATATCACCAGTAAACTCGTTTCAACTCTCATCCAGGAGTTTAAAAAAGAACAACTACTCATTTAGTGTTACAATCTGGGGTACTTTCCGACTCACAACAATTCTACCATGTTCATGGAGGTATTGTGTAGAATCAATAATCAAACATCTAAGGTCAGAAATGTTCACGAAATTTTCTCTGGAAACCTGTTAGCTCTCCATGTTTTCCCGCAGAAGAAAGGGGGTAAAGGACAAGATGCAAATTAAATGTCAAAGGTGGTTTTTCCAAGCAGTTTTTGTTTCCAAAGGAGAAGAAAAGGAAGCTGTAAAATAATAAATAAATAAATGGTGGGTGGCTGAAGTGTAGGAGCATAGACAGGAATTTATCAAGCTAGTTACAAATGGTTCACATTTACATATATTACATGTTACATATTATAATTATTATATATTATTACATAATATACTGTATTACAGATTATATGTAATATGTAGAGAGCATGATAGTCTCCCATGCCCTATTTATCAGGCAGCAACTCTTGTGCTTGACAGGAATCTGTCAAGCACAGTTTGCTGTTCCCATCCTTCCCTCATGCAAGTGATCTCAATTGCAAAGGGAGATTGCAACAAAGATCCTGCTTTTTGCTGTCATGGTGGAGATCACTCATAGGAGGGGATGGGGACGTCAACCAGTTGCTTCCTGATCAAGAAGGGAAGCCATCCCCATTAATCATAGTAGTTGCGACTCAGTAACTGAAGTTTAGAGGTTTCAAGGCTAACAGTATAACTACTGTTGTATAGCTAAGAAAATGACTGAGAATACCGACTATTATTTATAAGTCTTAAGGTAACATTCATGTTATGTGTGAATTCAGCAATAAAAAATGATGTCAAAGGATTAAAATATTCTGTCGTTCTGAATGAGGGTTAACTGTATTGGAATGTTTTCTCTAAATTTAGCGGAATATCCGCTTCTCTGCAATTGCTTATCCTCACGTGTAGGGAAAATTCATTCTACTGAGCTATGGAATGTATATTACTATCCAAACGTAAACCATTGCTATATAAATTAAACAGATAAATAAATGTATTGAAAAGGACAATATAATTGCATATTTTATTCCCTTGCATTCCTGTCTTAATGCTTGCATACTTAAACTGGGCTTTATTATATTGTTCATTTTGATGAAGGAGTCTGTTCCTGTTGGAAATGCAAAACAGTAGAAAGAACATTTATACATTGCTGGTGGCATTGTATTCACGCCAAAAGTTTTTGGAAAGTTATACATACAAAGACACATAATATTTTAAACTTAAAATATAATATGAAAGCAGAAATTTATCTACTAGGAGTGATGGAGAAAAAAATTAAAATGTCACTCTCGCAGGAGAGGCTATTCACATTCTTATCCACAGCGGCTAGATTAATATACGCAAAACATTGGAAAAAGGAAAATCCACCAACCAAGGAAGAATGGTATAAAAAACCTTTAGACGTAGTGTTAATAGACAAACTTACATGTTCAATTAGAGGGAAAGTTAGCATATACCATGAAACATGGGATAATTACTTAAAGTTAATAAATATTAATAATTAATAAACAAATAAAATATAAATTTAATAAAAAACATATATACACACACACATACTCAAATATTATCTAGGAATAGAATATTAGTGTAGATAATAATATAGATAGCACAGATAGCATAGAAAGCCATAATAATAAAAATAAAAATAAAAATATTAATAAACTAGCCGAAAGTAACAATATACTTCTTGTTCCTACTTCCAAAGGAAAAGGAGAAGAAAGAACAAGAAAACTCGACGTACAAGCTCGAAAGATAATTGTTGTGTTTTAATACTGTTTTATGTATATCTGTGTTTCTCTTTTCCTTTCCTTTGTTTTTTCCCTTTCCTTTCCTCTCCCCATTCCAATCCACAAAATTTCCCATTACTAAATTATATACACTTACCTTACCATTCTCTTTCCTTCACTCTTTCCTTTTCCTATATGTTCTTTTTCTTTTTCCCCCTATGTATATATGTTGTTGTTTTACTGAAAACTTAATAAAGAATATTTAAACGAAGGAGTCTGTTCCATTGCATGACATGAACTGTTTGTATGGAAAGGAAGGGTCAGTCTTAAGAGCTGCATATATGTATTGGAGCATTCATGGGACTCTGATTTTTATTTGTTCATTCAAAGCATGGTTTTCTGTATCTAATTCTATTTCATGATCTCCATGACTAATCAGAGATTGAACCCTAAAGGGAAAAGAAAAAGAATGATGGAAAGTGATTTATTTGCATCCAACTCCCATTACAGATGAATTGTGAGATATACTATTTGCAAGGAATGGTATTTGCTGATACAATTCCTTAGTGAGAAAATCATTATATCTCATCAATAAATTTTGCTTCAGTTTTATCTGTCCTCTTTTCTCCCATAGATGAGAGATTTCAGAGATATTGATCTCTATCATGGCTGGCTGCCACTTTCCCACCTGGGGCAGCATTCTGTGCTCACATGGTAGCATCAAAAAGTTAAGCACTAATCAGCTACACAAACAAACCCTTTGTGCTTGACTGTACAGTTCTGTGAGGATTTGGTGCAGTTTAAAGCTTAGATGAAGTGACACCTTCTACAGTGTTATCGGCCTGCTTACCTGAAAGTTATTTTCAAAGCAAATAATAATAATAATAATCTTTATTTATACCTCGCCACCATCTCCCCAATGGGGACTCGGGACGGCTTACATGAGGCCTAGCCCAACAGTGCATTACAAAAAATAATACAAAACAAAACACAAAACAAAACAACAACACAATAAGGTAAATAAATCATAAAAATACACTAGACAATATAAAATAATACAACAACATAAAATCATTCAGACACAGTAACAATGAGCAGGCCACGTGTAAAAGATAAAATGTTAAAAAAATCCAGGGTGAGATAGGAGTGGAGCAGAACATCTGTAGGGGAGAGAATCATAGAATAGAGTCATAGAGTCAGGTCTTCTAATAGCGGGGGAGAATTATTCTATAGGGATAAGCATTGAAGGTGGAGCTAAAAAGGGAGGATGTATGATTAATCTCCGAATGCGTAATGGAAAAGCCAGGTTTTAAGATGCTTCTTGAAAGTTGCTAAGGTGGGGGCTTTCCTAATCTCAGCGGATAAAGAGTTCCAGAGTCGGGGGGCCACAGAGGAGAAGGCTCTCTCCCTTGTTCCCACAAGGTGAGCCTGTGATGTGGTCACGACTTGGCCTTTGAGACCTTGGGGCAGGGTGGACCCTTCTATTTTAGATCCCACCGCTGCCACCAAAAATGTGATGACCGGGGCTTTGGGACCTTGTTTCGGTAACGCTTCCACCACTCTATACGTAGAGAAATTTTTATTAAACTTGTATGACCCTGTGACGCAGCCAGGAAGAAGAAACCCTTCTAAAAACTGTACTGTACTGTCTATATGTAAAACTGTATGTCTCCGACAGGGACTGTCTGTCGTATGTGTATTGTAATCCGCACTGAGTCCCCTTCGGGGTGAGAAGAGCGGAATAGAAATAAACAGTATTATTATTATTATTATTAAACTGCTAGCCACAATCCCCTTTAAACTATAGTCCTGGCTGGCACCTGGCTTCCACCCAAACTGTGAGGAGACTTTAATTTGTTTGGACCCTTTTGAACACCCCAAAACTGGAATCAATGGTCCCTGAGGCAATGGATAAAATCTTATGAGAATAAAGCAATTCCTGAGGCTTTTCTTTTAAAAGATGAACAGAGAAATGTTTATTACTAGAACAACTTTCCTGAGAAAGGCACAGAGCATAATGGTTACAGTAGAACTTGAAAATAGCGTAACGGTTGCTTGGCAGAAGTATCTTCTAAACTTCCGAACTTGGTTCTTAAACAAACTCCCTCACTGTAACAGCTTCCCTGAATACTGTGAGCATCCACAACCTGGAACCACCAGCCACTCAAAGTTCCCTTGGCTGTCTGAACCAGCTAACAAACTCCTGCTCTGAGAGTCTGTTAGCCCTCAGTCCCAGAGCCCACCTCCTATCTCTATACCCAGAGATTGCAAGGCTTCCTGACTGACTGTCACAAGTCAGCACTACCGGCTCTCACGCTCTCTCAGCTTCACCAGTATTCCCTTCTGACACTAAGCGGTGTCAACTTCCCTGACCCTTAGCTCAGGTAATCACTGGATGCTTTAGCTACAGAGCACAGACTGCTTCAGACTCTCTGCTTAGCCCCAAACCAATCTCCTCAGACAGGATTTTCCCCTCCTAACCAGCTCGGCTCCTCCCCCTCAGCTCAATAGCCAATCTGCAGGGACATGTCACACTTCAGCCACCTCAGACAGCATCGTGGCCTGCGCGGCACCCCAG